>JARQOC010000011.1:149409898-149669898 GCA_033576535.1 Allobates femoralis | reverse complement strand
AGTTCCCTTTGTTTTTAACAGAACTTGTTTTTATCTACTTATTGCAGGGTATTTTGACATAATTTTGCACATACTGTTTTTTTATTGTTGTTTTTTCACAGTATACTGTGTGTAGTGCTGATTATTTCAGTTGTGTTTGGGTGGTAGAGGTTAGTCTTTTTTTGTGCTTCTCAGGTGGGTTCTTTGTTCTGCCTTCTGTTCTTGGCTTTATCCCTGGTTTTCCTTACACCTTATATTGCACTGTTTGTTTTGGTTCACTGGTGTGATTGATCCGACTGTCACCACGCTACTTGCCACCTTGGAAGGGCTCTGCTAAGGTCCCCCTTTCCAGGACCACTGGGAGGGTGAAAAGTATCTGTTCATTAAGGGTGCGCAGTATTGTGACATCTAGCACAAGTGTGATCAGCATACTGCGCTTGCTGGCTAATAGTCCGACCATTCCGCCACTACCCTAGCATTACACTCACCACTTAATTATAAATTTACCTTCATATATTTTAAAGTAGCTAGAAGTATGCTCAATGTTAGAAAAAAAAATAACAGTGATGATAACAATGTTTTATCAAAGAAATCTAATAATAAACAGCTTCAGAAAAATGTACTTAGCATGTGACATCCTATAAACAGACCAAGTGGAAGACGACAAGAGACAATTACATTAATTGGTAACTTGCCTTGTTGTATGCCTTGCTCACAGCATAAAGTTAAACAAACCCTTTATTATCCCTAATATGATCCAAAGTCCTTCAATATGGAGTTTTAGCTAGCTGCTCTGCAAAGCATTGTTAATTGTTGTTAAAGTCAATATTGGTTATAAGCAACAGACCGTAAATGACCTTTACTGAGCCCCAGAAATAATTATTATGACAATTACTGAAATAAATACTGTGAGCAATTAGAAAGGTCCAATTTCAAGTATTTTGTTCCATATTTCTCAGTTTTTACACAATAAAATGGTATAAAGTATAGTTAGCATTTTTTCTTTAACACCATCCTGGCCAGCCCATTTTTTTCAATTCTGACCAGTGTTACGGTAATTTATTAGTAATAATTCTTCACTGGATCCCACTGATTTTGAGAAGGTTTTGTCTGAACACATTGTACTTCATGTTAGTGGTAAACTTAGGACGATACCTTTTGCATTGATTTGTGAAAAAATTGGAAAGTTGTTGAAAATTTTAAAAATGTTGCAATTTTAAAAGCTATTTTTTATTCCCTTGCACCAAGGAGGTATGTCCCTGGAGTGCTTTCTAAACAGTGAATTTCCCTTGAGGGTCCCCATTGTGTTAATTAAATTCCTCATTGAATGTATGCTGAGCACCTAAAACGTTAAAGGGATCCTGTCACCCCCAAAACACCTCTAAACCTATTAAAACCTGTCCCTAGAGCATATTATCACTTTCCCTACACTCCTTTTACCTCCTAAATGCAGCAAGTGACATTGAAGAAAAACGTTTTTATAGTACCTCATTAGTGATGATAATGAGTGACTATGGTATTCATAGTCACTCATCCAGGCTGCCAATCTTCTTCATATCACGCCTGAATAGGCGTGATCTACATGCCAGATTCCAATTCACGCCTCCCCGCTGTGCCCTGTGTCGTCCGAGGCTGCAGTGTGGCTGGGTGACGCGATCCGCGTCATTCCCGGCGCAGGGTGACGTATTTACACCGGCGCCGCGGTGTCAGCTTCAAAATGCGCACTGCGCATGCGCATGGGCATGCGCAGTTCGCATTTTGAAGCTGACAGCGCGGCGCCGGTGTAAATACGTCACCCGGCGCCGGGAATGACGCGGATCGCGTCACCCAGCCACACTGCAGCCTCGGACGACACAGGGCACAGCGGGGAGGCGCGAATTTGAATCTGGCATGTAGATCACGCCTATTCAGGTGTGATATGAAGAAGAGGGGCAGCCTGGATGAGTGACTATGAATAGCATAGTCACTCATTATCATCACTAATGAGGTACTATAAAAACGTTTTTCTTCAATGTCACTTGCTGCATTTAGGAGGTAAAAGGAGTGTAGGGAAAGTGTTAATATGCTCTAGGGACAGGTTTTAATAGGTTTAGAGGTGTTTTGGGGGTGACAGGATCCCTTTAAGCCGTGAAAATATAAAAAATACATTTTTTCCACCAAAATTTTGCTTTAGCTCCCATTTTTTCATTTTCACAAGCATTATACGGAAAATGCACTATATAAATTGTTGTGCAAATTCTCCCATGTACGCTAACTAGTGTTGAGCCACCACCTAACTGTTCGAATTTGATTCAATTCGCCGAATTGGGGTGTGTTTGTCAAATTGTTCGTTGAATGTTTTTCGAACACCATCGAACCCCATTGGAATCAAGGCACGCTACAGCAAACACATAGAAAACACCTTGAAAGGTGTCCAAAAGCTGCCAAACTACTCAGAATAGACAACAAACACCAGGAAAAGTGATAACAATCTACCCACAGTACAAATAGTCTCAATGCGTAGCATGAGTGCACGAGACACGGTCTGTGCCAGCCTGCACTCTCTTCCAACGCACTTCAAAATAGAAGGTGGTTAACATTCACCTAAAATTTCAGAGGTGAGTGAAACCGACTTTGAATTCACAAATGGATGAGTTACAGGGGAAAAGTGGCAGTAGTTTTCTACATTAAGTAAAAAGAGGTGGAGGAGTCAAAGGAGGATGAGACATAGGTATAGGCATGACACACCCTGCTCAAATCATGTACCACACAGCAAGGGGACCCCAACAAGAGTCCTCACTCTTCACAAAGGGTCAGACCACAGGAAAATGGTATAAATTGTCCAAGACCAAAAATTGCTGACTGGCCCAGCCTGCCTGCATGCCACAGGGTCTGGAAGAGGACCTGGCTTAGCATTTCAAGGTTAATCATTGCTTAGCAACTATACATTTTGTGGAGTATTACAGGAAAAACTAGAGAGGTAAGTCAGTGACCTATTTAGGCCTAGTAGGCCAGATAAACTTAAAGCTCATGCAATCACTCCCATCAATGTTATGCCCTGCCACACACAGGTGGGACAACTATAAGTTTCGTGGAATATTACCGAAAAAACTAGTCAGGTAGGTCAGTAACCTGTTTAGGCCTATTGGGCCAGATAAACTCAAGGCTTATGCAAGCGCTCCCATCATTGTTATGCCCCACCACACACATGTGGAACCACTAACAGTTTTGTGGAGTATTACCAAAAAAACTATTCAGGTAGGTCAGTGACCAGTTTAGGCCTACTGGGCAGGATAAACTCAAAGCTCGTGCAAGCGCTCCCATCAATGTTCTGTCTTGCCACACATAGGTGGGACAACTTTAAGTGTCGTGGAGTATTACAGGAAATAATAGAGAGGTAAGTTAAGTGACCTGTTTAAGCCTACTGGGTCGGATAAAATCAAAGCTCATGCAAGCGCTTCCATCAATGTTATGTGGCGCCACATACAGGTGGGACCGCTATCAGTTTTGTGGCGTATTACCATAAAAACTAGTCAGGTAAGTCAGTGAGCTGTTTAGGCCTAGTAGACTGGATAATCTCAAAGCTCATGCAAGCGCTCTAATAAATGTCATGCTCTGCCACACACAGGTGGGAAAAGTATACGTTTCGTGTAGTATTACAGGAAATAATAGAGAGGTAGGTCAGTGACCTGTTCAGGCCTACTGGGCCGTATAAACCCAAAGCTCATGCAAGCACTCCCATCAATGATAAGCCCCGCCACACACAGGTAGGACCACTATCAGTTTCGTGGAGTATTACCATAAAAACTAGTCAGGTAGGTCAGTGAGCTGTTTAGGCCTAGTAGGCCAGATCAATTCAGAGCTCATCCAAACGCTCCCATCAATGTTATGCCCTGACACACACAGGTGGGACAAGTATATGTTTAATGTAGTATTAAAGGAAATAATAGAGAGGTAGTTAAGTGACCTGTTTGGGCCTAGTTGGCGGGATAAACTCAAAGATCATGCAAGCGCTCCCATCAATGTTATGCACTGCCACACACAGGTGGGACCACTATAAGTTTCGTGGAGTATTATCATAAAAACTAGTCAGGTAGGTCAGTGAGCTGTTTAAGCCTAGTAGGCTGGATAAACTCAAAGCCTATGCAAGCTCTCCCATCCATGCTATGCCCCGCCACACACAGGTGGGACCACCAACAGTTTTGTGGAGTATTACCATAAAAACTAGTCTGGTAAGTCAGTGACCTGTTTAGGCCTAGTATGCCAGATAAACTCAAAGCTCATGCAAGTGCTCCTATCAATATTATGCCCCTCCACACACAGGTAGGACAACTATAAGTTTTGTGGAATATTACCGGAAAAGCTAGTCAGGTAGATAAGTGACCTGTATAGGCCTAGTGGACAAGGGAGATTAACTAAACAATGCTTTTAAGAGCCCAAAAACTGTTCATGCGCATACATCACATTTGCCAAAAGCTTGAAAATTCAGAAACAAGAGCAGGAGTGTCAGGGATAGATATAGAGCTCAAAGAGCCCTACTCAAGTCAAGCAACAAACAGCAAGGAGACCAAAACAACAGTCTCCATTTTTCAAAAACATTAGGCACAGCCACCAAATAAGTTGCATCAATTGCCCCAGAGTTGAAATATCAAAATGGGGAGTTTAATGTGTGGCGCCCCGCAAAGAGTGCGTCACAAGAGGGTATTGTGCAGCCATAAATGCAGCCGCAATATTCTCTGACACAGCAGTGATCTGGTTAACTTAGAAATCCAACCCTGCATGCATCACCTAGAACAGAGGGCCAATCCTAGGTCCTGGTGGGCGGAGTGCTAGGGAAGTGTGTAGGAGAACAGACCCTTAGTCATTGGGAGAAGGGCTCTAGAACTTGACCTGAGCAGTCTAGAACTCGGAGAGGAGCGGGGGCTCCGCACCCCGTGCAGCCCCCGGGCCGTCACCGGTCGGGTGTTCTCACCTGAGACCTCAACAACCGGGATCGGGCATCGTAACCACGGGTTCCCAAAATACCCCGTGCCCAGAAACCTTAAAGCCGGTTCACTGGTACCGAAGCTGGCAGCAGTTCACCTCTGCTACGCGAACCAGAAGCGTGGAGGAGCAGCTTCACAGGAGCACCCCACCACCAGCCAACTTCCAGTCGTCTAACCAGCGGTGTACCCACTGAGGGATCCAAGGCTCCCCAAAACATCCACAACGTACAACTTGGATAGGGCATTGAAGCAGCCTCCCCGTACCCGACCTGGTATTCCTGGGCGACACTGGCAACCACTTAGTTAGAATGGAGGAACACTGCGGATTTCTAAGGGACACCATCACTGCTGAGTCCACCCGGTCCACTACCTGTTAACTGTATAGCATGTACTGCCTGCTGGTTACAGTAAAGACCCGTTGCAGACACTTTCTGTGTCCGTGCTTCCTTATGAACTGTCCGTCCGCACTACAAGGTAACCGCAGCTGCCGCACAACATCCTGAGCAGCTCCAGCCTCCGGGGATCACCGCTCAGCCTGTGGGGAGCGTTCCATCTTGCTGCTGTCCATCCCCCGGAGGTTCCGCAGCGTGGGTAGCCCTTACCGAAACTACTCATAGGTGGCGTCACGAATAAATTAAAACCCCTTTAATCTGTTCCACCAAGACGTCTTCAACCCTTTTTGATCTGCACTCAACCAGGCCCCACTACCGGCAGGCGCGGCCCACCCATGACAAGGAGACAGGGAGAGGAGAGCGGAGGCTGGAAGGCAGAGGAGAGCGGAGGCTGGAGGGCAGAGGAGAGCGGAGGCTGGAGGGCAGAGGACAGGGAGAGGAGAGGGGAGGCTGGAGGGCAGAGGAGAGCGGAGGCTGGAGGGCAGAGGAGAGCGGAGGCTGGAGGGCAGAGGACAGGGAGAGAGGAGACTGGAGGGGAAAGGACAGGGGAGGCTGGAGGGCAGAGGACAGGGGAGGCTGGAGGGCAGAGGACAGGGGAGGCTGGAGGGAAGAGGACAGGGGAGAGGAGAACGGAGGCTGGAGGGCAGAGGAGAGTGGAGGGCAGAGGCTGGAGGGCAGAGGACAGGGAGAGGAAAGCGGAGGCTGGAGGGCAGAGGACAGGGAGAGGAGAGTGGAGGCTGGAGGGCAGAGGAGAGCGGAGGATGGAGGGCAGAGGAGAGCGGAGGCTGGAGGGCAGAGGACAGGGAGAGGGGAGGCTGGAGGGCAAAGGACAGGGGAGGCTGGAGGGCAGAGGAGAGCGGAGGGCGGAGGCTGGAGAGCAGAGGACAGGGGAGAGGAAAGCGGAGGCTGGAGGGCAGAGGACAGGGAGAGGAGAGCGGAGGCTGGAGGGCAGAGGAGAGCGGAGGCTGGAGGGCAGAGGAGAGCGGAGGCTGGAGGGCAGATGACAGGGAGAGGAGAGGGAGGCTGGAGGGCAGAGGAGAGCGGAGGCTGGAGGGCAGAGGAGAGCGGAGGCTGGAGGGCAGAGGACAGGGAGAGGGAGACTGGAGGGGAAAGGACAGGGGAGGCTGGAGGGCAGAGGACAGGGGAGGCTGGAGGGAAGAGGACAGGGGAGAGGAGAATGGAGGCTGGAGGGCAGAGGAGAGCGGAGGCTAGAGGGCAGAGGAGAGCGGAGGCTGGAGGGCAAAGGACAGGGAGAGGAAAGCGGAGGCTGGAGGGCAGAGGACAGGGGAGAGGAAAGCGGAGGCTGGAGGGCAGAGGAGAGCGGAGGCTAGAGGGCAGAGGAGAGCGGAGGCTGGAGGGCAAAGGACAGGGGAGGCTGGAAGGCAGAGGACAGGGGAGGCTGGAGGGCAGAGGACAGGGGAGAGGAGAGCGGAGGCTGGAGGGCAGAGGAGAGTGGAGGGCAGAGGCTGGAGGGCAAAGGACAGGGAGAGGAAAGCGGAGGCTGGAGGGCAGAGGACAGGGAAAGGGGAGCGAAGGCAGGAGGGCAGAGGACAGGGAGAGGAGAGCGGAGGCTGGAGGGCAGAGGACAGGGAGAGGGGAGCGGAGGCAGGAGGGCAGAGGACAGGGAGAGGAGAGCGGAGGCTGGAGGGCAGAGGACAGGGAGAGGAGAGCAGAGGCTGGAGGGCAGAGGACAGGGAGAGGAGAGCGGAGGCTGGAGGGCAGAGGACAGGGAGAGGGGAGCGGAGGCTGGAGGGCAGAGGACAGGAAAAGGGGAGCGGAGGCTGGAGGGCAGAGGACAGGGAGAGGAGAGGGGAGACTGGAGGGCAGAGGACAGGGAGAGAAGAGTGGAGGGTGGAGGGCAGAGGACCGGGAGAGGAGAGCGGAGGCTGTAGGGCAGAGGACAGGGAGAGGAGAGCGGAGGCTGGAGGGCAGAGGACAGGGAGAGGAGAGCGGAGGCTGGAGGGCAGAGGACAGGGAGAGGAGAGCGGAGGCTGTAGGGCAGAGGACAGGGAGAGGAGAACGGAGGCTGTAGGGCAGAGGACAGGGAGAGGAGAGTGGAGGCTGGAGGGCAGAGGACAGGGAGAGGAGAGCGGAGGCTGGAGGGCAGAGGACAGGGAGAGGAGAGCGGAGGCTGGAGGGCAGAGGACAGGGAGAGGATAGCGGAGGCTGGAGGGCAGAGGAGAGTGGAGGCTGGAGTGCAGAGGAGAGCGGAGGCTGGAGGGCAGAGGGGAGCGGAGGCTGGAGGACAGAGGAGAGCGGGGGCTGGAGGGCAGAGGAGAGCGGAGGCTGGAGGGCAGAGGAGAGCGGAGGCTGGAGGGCAGAGGACAGGGAGAGGGGAGGCTGGAGGGCAAAGGACAGGGGAGGCTGGAGGGCAGAGGACAGGGGAGGCTGGAGGCAGAGGACAGGGAAGGCTGGAGGGCAGAGGACAGGGAGAGGAGAGCGGAGGCTGGAGGGCAGAGGACAGGGAGAGGAAAGCGGAGGCTGGAGGGCAGAGGACAGGGAAAGGGGAGCGGAGGCTGGATGGCAGAGGACAGGGAGAGGAGAGGGGAGGCTGGAGGGCAGAGGACAGGGAGAGAAGAGCGGAGGCTGGAGGGCAGAGGACAGGGGAGGCTGGAGGGCAGAGGCAGAGCTCTAATCCCAGAGATAGGTGTGGCATGCTGGGAGCTGTTGTGCCACACACAGCTCTGTGACCTGGCTGCAGCTCGTTCGTTCACCTCAGTAAGGAGAGGTTGTCCCCAGGAGCCTGCTTGCTTTCCCCTCTCCCTCCGTTCCTCCCTCCTGTGTTCCCTTCTGTGTCGGCTTCTTCGTGGAGCTGCCTCCTCCTCCTCCTTCTCACTGAGCAGGCACCTGAAGGAGGCATGGAGAGGCTGCACTTCCAGGGGGCTGCGGGGGCCATAGATGAGTACGTGGAGTCCAGGAGGTGAGGAGAGGGTGCAGACTGTGCGCGGGATAAGGGAGAGAGAGACTGTTAGCGAGTCAGGAGTCCCGGACATTGCAAGTGAAGCTTTGACTCACAGTGGAGCCTATTCTGTGAAGACTCGCAAAGCCATTGTGAGTGAGGCTTTGCGAGTTACTTGAGCTTATTCTGCACGGACTCGCAAAGCCATTGTGAGTGAGGCTTTGCGAGTTACTTGAGCGTATTCTGCTTCTGCACGGACTCGCAAACGCATTGCGAGTGAGGCTTTGTGAGGCAGCCACGGACACGACGACGGAAACAGCGCCGAATATGACGGAAGTGAGTTAGGCTGATTATATATTAGATATTAGTAAGGCCGGTTTCACATTACGGGTTTGATCCGATCCGAGGCTGTCCGTGTAAACCGGACATCCCCGGACTGGATTTTGGCCCCATAGTAGCCTATGGGGCCGGATAGAAGCCGGATGGCAGATCTATGCCATTCGGTTTCTATCTGTCTGGGACAGTCTGGGAGAATTTTTTGTCTCCGAGAGGAAAATTTCTCCTCTAATTGCCTACTCCCAGATTCTCCCGTATCCTCCTGGATCCTCCCGGATTCTGGGCAATCCGGCGCTCCCTAACATGGGAGCCTATGGGGTCGGATTGCACCAGTCCAGGAGGATCCAGGAACCGGACACCTGCGGTTGCACGCCGCAGTTGTTTCATAACCGCGGCTAGCTCCCTGCCAGCCGCAGTCCTGATTCATCAGTGGCACCAGCTATGTGCAGCAGCACACTGGACCGGAGGGCATATGAGCCCTCCAGTTCTGTGTGCTGATCCGATCCGGGGCTGTCAGGTTAATCCTGATAGCCTCGGATCGGATCTGACCCGCAATGTGACACTGGCCTTAGGATTTGGACGTTTCTTTGCACTGACATCTGACACCAATGTCTGCATTGAAAATATAGACTTGCAGACACATTACTCTCCCATTGTTTGGTCATACAACTTTGGAGGCTTTTATTATGCACTGAATTCTTGTTCAGTTTGTATCCTTTTCCGTTTAGTACAAAAATCTTCACGTATACTTTAAATTTTATGTTTAAAGAAAACATTTGGAAGAGAAACTAAGGTAGGATTAGCATCAAAAATTGCAATGTGATAAAAGGAAGAGTGATCTTGCAGTCCCTGGCCCCGTATTAATCAAACTACAGTGAGAAAATTTTAAATTATAGAGGACTTGTCAGCTGTGTTAGATAAAGTGTTGGAATATAGCAACTCAACATATGACATGAAAAAAACAGATTAAACCTTACTAAAAATAGATGTATATACAAAGTGCACTTAAATTTGAAATAATTTAAGACTACATGAATGTTTTAAGTTGAAAGGTTTTGATGATTTGAATAAAAGGTTTGTGTTTCTCAAATATGTGTCTGCAGCAAAGAAGTAAAAATCAATCTCCGTTCCTGTTCAGAAATACAGTATAAGGTAAAAAGTAATTTTATTTTAACAATGTACTGAGAAGGCCTGAAATGGCATTAATGACTAATGATGGCAGAACTTTCTCCGAACACGTTCGTCAATTTCAAATTTGTCACAAACAGATTTGGGATCGGAATCCCGAACATTTTGCTAAAAAGTCAGTGAACTCTGCTTTGTTTGGTAACTGGATAAAATGCATTACTGCAATTGCAATGGTGCTAATCTTCCCCCTCATGGCTGGCTAGGATAGTGAGTGGGATGTGTTTGATGAGGCGACAGGGTGGGGAGAGGTCAGAGGAGCATCAGACTCCTTTTGTTTACCAACAGTTAGGGCTGCTTTACACGTCGCGATATCGCAATGCAACATCGATGAAAAGTCACGTGGTACGGCCGTTGCAGTTGTTATCGTTCGTGCATTGTGTCGTGTAAATGGGCAATGCGCCGCGAAAACAACCTAACTACGATATTGCAAGAAGATTGTGGAAGCCCTTCAACCGTACGATATTGTATATGCGATGTGGCAGGATCGTGCTGTGTGACAGCGCAGCTACGATTTGGAGTGCAACTTTCCCTATTCACTCCAATGATAAATGGTCGCTTCCTGGGTTGCTCATACTCAGCGTGGGAAAGGGGCGTACACCATCATAGTTGCGTTGCCTGCTGATATCTCCCTGTGTGACATCTACTATGCGATCTTGGACAAGTGCCAAAAACGTGCGGGCTCATGTGAAATTGTATGCAATATCTGAACGATATTGCGACGTGTAAAGTGGCCCTTAAGGCCCTGTTACACACAACAATATCGCTAATGATATCGTTGCAATGTCACTAGTTTTGTGACATTGCAGCAATGTCGCTACATTTGACATGTACCAGCAGTCAGTTCGCTGATTGCTGATCGTTGGTAAATGGCCGGGACCATTTTTTGATCGTTGGTCTCCCGCTGCGCGGCCAGCATTGGCGTGTGTGACACCGGGAGACAAACGATAAACGATCTCCCAGCGCCGCACAGTACACGCTGGGAGGCTGGTAAGCAGGGTAAACATTTGCAATGTTGGCCATCCAATGACACAGACTCTGTGCCTCAAGTCACATGTCCCTTAGTATATAAACAGTGGACATGTAACGTCGGCACTAGAGATGGGCGAGTACTAAAATGCTCGGATGCTCGAAGCTCAGGCCGAGCATCCCAAGATACTCGTGTACTCGGCCTGAGCACCAAGCCCAATGTTATCCTATGGGAGACCCGAGTATTTTTTTGGCATGACCCCCGGCAGCATGGATAAACCCTAAAAATGTCACAAAAGTATCAGAACACTGCTCAAATGACATGGGAACAGCATGGGGAAGACCCCTGGAAGCATTTCAGTCACCAAGGTCACTGCTGTGAACAATGTTTTCAGACTATTACGCCACTTTTAAGGACTGTCAAGAAAACGTTACAAAATGAAACCAAAATGGATTTTCATGGAGAAAAAATTAAGGGCTCATACCCACTTGTGAAACAGGGTTGGTGTATGTTAGTTTTTTAAATTACATGAAAGATTTTTTTTTTTTAATTGTCTGGCACTCCCATGCCCCTGGGAAGAGACGTACATGAAGGCCTCTTTAAATAATGTGCCCATTTTAAGGAAGTAGGTCTTTTGTAGTATTGCCCTTTGGCAGGGCAGCCAAAAACTGGGAGGCACCCCAATGCCCCTGGAAAGAGACGTGCATGAGGGCCTCTTTAAATATTGTGCCCATTTTAAGGAAGTGGGTCTTTTGTAGTATTGCCCTAGGCAGGGCAGCCAAAAATTGGGAGGCACTTCAAAGCCCCTGGAAAGAAATATGGAGGAGAGCCTTTAAATATTGTTCCCATTACAAAGGAGTGGGTTCTCCTGTACTTCCCTGGGGGGTATACATGAAATTACTGCCTAACTTTTGAACAATTAGGGTCGTCATCATCATAAATATGATGTAAAAAAATTATGTTTTTGTGGCATCATGAACCACGGTCACACTGATCATATGATGGTGGCTGATGAGGAGAAGGAGGAGCATTACAGCAAGTAGGCAAAGAGATGAAGTGTGTACCGATGTGCGGGTGTGCGGAGGTGCATGGCAATTTACCGGCACAAAATTTAAATTCCGCTATCATTTGGTGGTGGTGTGGTGAAGTCAGGCCCAATCCAACCCTTGTTCATCGTGATCAGAGTCAGCCTGTCAGCATTTTCAGTTGACAGGCGGGTGCGTTTATCAGTAATGATTCCACCTGCGGCACTAAAAACACGCTCTGACAAAACACTAGCAGCAGGGCAGGCCAGGACTTCCAAGGCGTAGAGAGCCAATTCCTGCCACATGTCCATCTTGGATACCCAATAATTTTAAGGCACAGAGGAGTCTAGCAGCTCTTTAGTACAATCGGCAAGGTACTTCCTCAGCATCTTGGCAAACTTTGCAGTCCTTGTGACACTACCCCGCACCTCAGGGCCTGTGATACGGGAGGTGCTGAGAAAATTGCCCCAGATCTTTGAGAGTGTTCCCCTACCTCTGCTGGATTGGACTTGTGCCTC
Source organism: Allobates femoralis (assembly GCA_033576535.1). Classification (NCBI taxonomy): domain Eukaryota; kingdom Metazoa; phylum Chordata; class Amphibia; order Anura; family Aromobatidae; genus Allobates; species Allobates femoralis. The sequence continues at coordinate 149,657,630 of JARQOC010000011.1, read as the reverse complement.
CCTCGGCCGGACACCTTGGTTGTACACCGAATCGTGACTTCTGCCGCTAGCGTTTTCAGAAGGGAATTTTTTGACTAATTCCGTGACTATGACCTTCTGGTACTACAGCATTTTTTTAGACCTCTCCGCCTCGGGAATAAGAAAAATAAAGTTCTCCTTGTAGCATGGGTCTAAAAGTGTCACCAACCAGTAATGAGTGTCCGCCAAGATGTTGATAACGTGAAGGTCACGAGACAGGCAGTGTAACATAAAGTCAGCCATGTGCACCAGACTGTTAACAGGCAAGACTTCAGGGTCCTCACCAACAGCATGACTGGCCATGCTGGCCTATCATCCTCCTCCTCCTCCTCTCCCCTGTCCTCTGGAAAACTACGCTGAACCGACGGTCTGACGGTTGTGCATGTGTTACCATCAATTCCGCATGAAAGTAGCACTATTTCTTCATCCTCCTCGTCATAGTCCTCCAATGAATGTTGGGATGAGATGAGGCTAGGCTGTGTGTAATCGCCCAGTACGGTTTCTTGCTCCAACTCATCGTGCTCCGCCTGCAATGTATTGTCTTTGATTTTTAGCAGAGAGCGATTTAGAAGACAGTGAAGCGGGATGGTGACGCTAATGATGGCGTCATCGCCGCTCACTAGGGATGAGCGAGTATCCTTGTCACTGCTCGGTGCTCGCATAAATATCTCGGTACTCGGGGTACTCGGCGAGTACCGAGTAATCTACTCTTGCTATGCTTGGGGTCCACTTCCCTGCATGTTGGCGCTCTTTACATGCAGGGATTGGCTGACAGACACTGTAATGCCACAGCCATGCTGGTTGTGGCATTACAGTGATTGGCTGGCTGCACAGCGTGATCAGATCTTTATAAGACCTGACCGCGCTGTGCTCATCACTCTGCTCCACAGACAGTCAGTGTAGGGAGAGCTGCTGCTGATTGAGGACAGATTTGTGGCCTTTCAGCTAGTCTAGGTGCAGGGCTGCCAGTCTAAATACCACAACAGTCCATCTGAGGACTAATAGAGCTGTATACAGGCAGGCAGGGAGGCAGGTTATATAGCAAACTTCGTTGTGCCAGTATACCAGCCTGCATCACATCTGGGGCTGGTGTACAGACTCATCCATCCCAAAACAGTGCTTTTAGGGACTAATTTAGCTCTCTATAGGCAGGAGTAGGTTGTAGCGTAAATTATGATAGGCCAAAACACTCAGTATTCTTGTCAGTGTTTGCGTCTGACCAGTCCACCTGCAGGGCTTTAATCTGTAATCTCAGTGTCCAGCTAAAAACCAAATCTTGTCTGCATTCATTTAGCATCTTAGTGCAGCAGGAGTAGGTTTCAGTGTAAATTAGGATACGCCAAAAGACACGGTATTCTCGTCAGCGTTTGTGTCTGACCAGTCCACCTGCAGGGCCTTAATCTGTAATCTCAGTGTCCAGCTAAAAACCTAATCTTGTCTGCATTCATTTAGCATCTTTGTGCGCCAGGAGAGGGTTGTAGCATTATTTAGGATACGCCAAAAGACTCAGTATTCTCGTCAGGGTTTGTGTCTGACCAGTCCAAACTGTAATCTCAGTGTCCAGCTAAAAACCAAATCTTGTCTGCATTCATGTAGCATTTTATTGCAGCTGGAGTAGGTTTTAATGTAAATTAGGATACGCCAAAAGACTCGGTATTCTCGTCAGCGTTTGTGTCTGACCAGTCAACCTGCAGGGCCTTAATCTCTAATCTCAGTGTCCAGCTAAAAGCCAACTCTTGTCTGCATTCATTTGGCATCTTAGTGCAGCTGGAGTCGGTTTTGGCGTAAATTAGGATACGCCAAAAGACTCGGTATTCTCGTCAGCGTTTGTGTCTGACCAGTCCACCTGCAGGGCCTTAATCTCTAATCTCAGTGTCCAGCTAAAAACCAACTCTTGTCTGCATTAATTTAACATTTGTGTGCGCCAGGAGTGGGTTGTAGCGTAAATTAGGATACGCCAAAAGACTGGGTATTCTAGTCAGCGTTTGTGTCTGACCAGTCCACCTGCTGTGCTTTAATCTCTAATCTCAGTGTCCAGCTAAAAACCAACTATTGTCTGTTTTCATTTAGCATCTTAGTGCCGCAGGAGTGGCTTGTAGCTCCAAGTAGTATACGCCAAAACACGGTATACGCGTCAGTGTTTGTGTCTGACCATTCCAGATGCCGGCAGTAAACCGCTGTAATCTGTAATCTCAGTGTGCAGCTAAAAACCATCTTTTGGACGCCTTCATTTAGCTGTATACAGGCAGCACAAGATTGAAAATGCTCAAGGCCGGTGGCAAGGGACAAGGAACTGGACGTGATGGTGGTGCAGGCAGATGCCAAGGCCGTGTGCGAGCTCGGTTTGCGCCACGACAAATGACCACATCATCTCGCTCGACCTTCCTGTCCCAATTTCTAGGAGACCACAGCAGTACACTTCTATTAAACCAAGACCACTGTCAACAGGTTGTTAGTTGGATAGCATATAATGCTTCCAGTCAGTTTGGCACCACCACAAATACCCTGTCTTCCACACAGTCAAGTGTCAGTAGCCGTGGGACTGGACCGCACATTCCACACCCTGATCCTCCTTCCTCCCACCATGCCGAGTGCCCGGCCCCAGACATAACTGATCTCACACTTGAACACTCTTAAGAGCTGTTCACTTATCCATTCGTAGATTCTGGCCTCTCGCCAGCTCCACTTGAAGTGGGTCATGAGGAGATCGTATGTACCGATGCTCAAATACTTGAGCAAGCACGGTCTCACAAAGGCAATGGTGGGAATGTGTCTCAACAAGAGGTGGACGATCATGAGACACAATTTCCAGAAAGTCAGGAGGAGGACCAGGGTGTGGAAGTGGAAGACGACGTGGTGGATGATCCAGTAACTGACCCAACCTGGCAGGAGGACATGCAGAGCGAGGACAGCAGTGCACAGGGGGAGTTAGGCGTAGCATCACAACATGCCGGAAGAAGAAGGGTAGTGTCCGCAGACAGAAGGCAGGCAACCGTTCCCCGGAACAACAACACGACAGAAGTTGGCAGTGCAACTGTTAGGTCTTCCCGAGTCTGGCTGTTTTTTAAGGTGTCTGCAGATAATTCAAAAAAGGCCATTTGCAACAACTGCCATGCCAGCATCAGCAGGTGTTGCAAAACTAGCAGCCTGACCACCACCAGCATGATCAGGCACATGGCAGCAAAGCACCCGACTTTGTGGGATGTATAGCAGAGTCCAGGAGCGTTGTCTGCAGGTGACACCACTGCGTCTTCCACTGTTGTGCGTGCAAGACAATCCCCTGTCCATACTGCAGGCGAAGATGCCTCCTGTCCTTCACCTATTGTTGCACAAGCAGAAATAGCACCATCATCAACCACGTCCTTGTCCCAGCGCAGCGTTCAGTTATCCATACACCAATCTTTGGAATGCAGGCGCAAATACGCTGCCAACGCCCCACATGCCACAGTTCTAAATGCACACATTTCGCAACTGGTTGCGCTGGAAATGTTGCCTTTTAGGCTGATGGAGACAGAAGCATTCCGCAACCTGATGGCATCTCATCCCAACGTGCATTGGAGGACTATGACGAGGAGGAGGAGGATGAAGAAATACAGCTACTTTCATGCAGAATTGACGGTAATACATGCACAACCGTCAGACCGTCAGTTCAGCGTGGATGGCCAGAGGACAGTGGAGAGAAAGAGGAGGAGGAAGATGATGAGGTGAGCATGGACAGTCATGCTGTTGGTGAGGACCCTGAAGTCTTGCCTGTTAACAGTCTGGCGCACATGGCTGACTTTATGTTACGCTGCCTGTCTCGTGATCCTCACGTTATCAACATCTTGGCGGACACTCATTACTGGTTGGTGACTCTTTTAGACCCACGCTACAAGGAGAACTTTATTTCTCTTATTCCCGAGGCGGATAGGTCTACAAAAATGCTGCAGTACCAGAAGGCCATAGTCGCGGAATTAGTCAAAAAATTCCCTTCTGAAAACGCTAGCGGCAGAGGTCACGATTTGGTGGACAACCAAGGCGTCCGGCCGTGAGAGGCACAAGTCCAATCCAACAGAGGTAGGGGAACACTCTCAAAGATCTGGGGCAATTTTCTCAGCACCTCCCGTATCACAGGCCCTGAGGTGCGGGGTAGTGTCGCAAGGACTTCAAAGTTTGCCAAGATGCTGAGGGAGTACCTTGCCGATCGTACTAAAGTGCTCCTAGACTCCTCTGTGCCTTATAATTATTGGGTATCCAAGCTGGACATGTGGCAGGAATTGGCTCTCTACGCCTTGGAAGTCCTGGCCTGCCCTGCCGCTAGCGTTTTGTCAGAGCGTGTTTTTAGTGCCGCAGGTGGAATCATTACTGAAAACTGAACTGAAACTGAAAACTGAAAACTGTCAACTGAAAATGCTGACAGGCTGACTCTGATCAAGATGAACAAGGGTTGGATTGGGCCTGACTTCACCACATCACCACCAAATGATAGCAGAATTTACATTTTGTGCCGGTAGATTGCCATGCACCTCCGCACACCCACACATCGGTACACACTTCATGACTTTAGCTACTTGCTGTCCTGCTCCACCTTCTCCACATCCACCACCATCATATGATCAGTGCGACCGTGGTTCATGACGCTACGAAAACATAATTTTTGTACATCATACTTATGATGATGATGATGAACCTAATGGTACCTTTACACGCCACTACAGAAGGTAGAAAACAACCGGGTTACGGAGACAAATGTATCTTGCACCTTCAAATCAACCCGAGGTAGCGACGTGTAAACTAGCTTGTTGCTACCCGCCACATTTGGCACCTGTTTCAGAGCAGTGCTCTAAAACAGGTTGATTTCAACCCGATGGTAGCGGCGTCTAAATACAGTAGGGTAAGGTTTTTTCGCCACCTAGATAACTCCCCGGGGCGTGACACAGCCTCCGGGAAACCACCCCCCTTCAGCGATCATTGGTGGAAGCTCCTGCTTTGCGATTGGTTGTCGCTGCTTAGGGCGGCATATTTAAGGAGCTGACCAGTCGCACTACACATTTGCTATAGCGTCATGTATTAGCCAGCCTTCCTGCGCTTGCTGGCCAATCATGATGCTATTGCTTTGTCCAATCATCGTACGAGCGTCTCGTAATCCACAACTCTGGCACTCCTATGTGTTGTCCCTGCTGCACCAGGTCCTCCCATATTACCTTCTGTGACAGCGTGTAAATGAGGGACGGTGCTCTACAGAAGGTAACTTGAGGCACCCGGCAAGGCATCCAGAGATAGATTAGACCTTCTGTAGAGCACCTTGTAGCGGCGTGTAAAGGCGGTATCGGGTACCATTTGCAACCGTTGGTGCGTGCTCGTGCACGTGAAGCACCCGGTTGTTTCTAACCTTCTGTAGCGGCGTGTAAAGGTACCATTACCGTTCAAAAGTTAGGCAGTAGTTTCAAGTATACCCCCCAGGGGTAAATGTTTTAGTCCATGCTTACAGAATGGGCATTACAAGTACCGGAGACCCGCTCCTTTGTAATGGGAACATAATTTAGAGGCTCTCCTCCATGTTTCTTTCCAGGGGCATTGAAGTGCCTCCCAATTTTTGGCTGCCCCTGCCTAGGGCAATACTACAAAAGACCCACTTCCTTATAATGGGCACAATATTAAAAGAGGCCCTTATGCACGCCTCTATCCAGGACCATTGGGGTGCCTCCCAATTTTTGGCTGCCCTGCCTAAGGCAATACTACAAATGATCCACTTCCTTAAAATGGGCACAATATTAAAAGAGGCCCTAATGCACGCCTCTATCCAGGGGCATCAGAGTGCCACACAATTTCTGGCTTCCCTGCCTGGGGCAATCCTGCAAAAGACCCACTTCCTTATAATGGGCACAATATTAAAAGAGGCCCTCATGCACGCCTCTATCCAGAGGCATCACACTGCCTCCCAACTTTTGGCAGCCTTGCCTAAGACAATACTACAATGACCCACTTCCTTAAAATCGGCACATTATTTAAAGAGGCCCTCATGCAGGCCTCCATCCAGGGGCTTCAGAGTGCCTCCCAACTTTTGGCAGCCCTGCCTAGGACAATACTACAACTGACAAACTTCCTTAAAATGGGCACATTATTTAATGTGGCCTTCATGTACGTCTCTTCCCAGGAGCATGGGAGTGCTACACAATTTAAAAAAAAAGAAATCTTTCATATAATCCAAAAAACTAACATACACCATTTTTGTGACATTTTTAGGGTTTTTCTATGCTGCAGGGGGTCATGCCAGAAAAATACTCGGGTCTCCCATAGGATAACATTGGGCTCAGTGCTAGGGCCAAGTACACGAGTATCTTGAGATGCTCGGCCCGAGCTTCGAGCACCCGAGCATTTTAGTACTCGCTTATCTCTACCACTCATCATCTTGGTGGAGGACGGTACATAAGTCAGACATCCATGTCCACTCCTGAGGTCTTACATGTGGAGTTTGAACCGTATACCGATGGCCTAGTTGATGCTGGTACTCAACAGCTGCCCTCTTCTGCTCACAAATCCTGACTAACATGTGCAGTGTGGAATTCCAACGCGTGGGGACATCACACACCAGTCTGTGAGCCAAAAGCTGGAAACGCCGCTGAAAGCCGGCAAGGGCAGCAGAAGCAGTAGGTGACTTTCTAAAATGGGCACACAGGCGGCGTACTTTGACGAGCAGATCAGACAGCTCCAGGTGGGATTTAATAAACTGCTGAACCACGAGGTTGAGTACATGGGCCATGCATGGAACATGTGTCAGCTCGCCTCCACTCAGAGCCAACACAAGGTTCCAGCCATTGTCACACACGACCATGCCTGGCTGTAGGTTCAGCGGTGTGAGCCAGTGATCTGCCTGCTGTTTCAGAGCTGTCCAAAACTCTTCAGCATTGTGGGGTTTGTCACCTACACATATTAGCTTCAGCACAGCATGTTGCCGCTTTGCCAAGGCAGTGCTGCAGTGCTTCCAGCTTGGGACTGGTGTGGAGGGTGAAGTAGAGGAGGAGGCTGAGGAGCATGACGTTACGGAGCTGTACACTGTGGGTGAAACCCTGACTGAGTTAGGGCCTGCAATCCTTGGTGTCGGAAGGACGTGTTCCATCCCAAGCTCAGACTGGGTCCCGGCTTCCAGAATATCAACTCAGTGTGCCGTCAGCGAGATGTACCGGCCCTGCCCACAAGCACTTGTCCACGTGTCCGTGGTTAGGTAGACTTTGCTTGAAACTGCATTGTTAAGGGCACGTATGATGTTTTGGGACACGTCCTTATGTAATGCGGGGACGGCACACCGGGAAAAATAGTGGCGGCTAGGGACTGAGTAACGTGGGAGAGCCGCCGCCATCAGGTTGCGGAATGCTTCCGTCTCCACCAGCCTAAAAGGCAACATTTCCAGCTCAAGCAGTTGCGAAATGTGTGCATTTAGAACTGTGGAATGTGGGGTGTTGGCAGCGTATTTGCGCCTGCGTTCCAAAGATTGGTGTATGGATATCTGAACGCTGCGCTGGGACAAGGACGTGGTTGATGATGGTGCTATTTCTGCTTGTGCAACAACAGGTGAAGGACAGGAGGCATCTTTGCCTGCAGTATGGACGGGGATTGTCTTGCACGCCCAACAGTGGAAGACGCAGCGGTGTCACCCGCAGACATTGCTCCTGGACTCTGCTGTACATCCTACAAAGTCGGGTGCTTTGCTGCCATGTGTCTGATCATGCTGGTGGTGGTCAGGCTGCTAGTTTTGCTACCCCTGCTGATACTCGCATGGCAGATGTTGCAAATGGCCTTTTTTTAAATTATCTGCAGACACCTTAAAAAACAGCCAGACTTGGGAAGACCTAACAGTTGTACTGGCAACTTCTGTCGTGTTGTTGTTCCGGGGAACGGTTGCCTGCCTTCTGCCTGCGGACACCACCTTGCTTCTTCCGGCCTGCTGTGATGCTACGCCTAACTCCCCCTGTGCAGGTTGGGTCAGTTACTGGATCATCCACTTCCAAGTCTTCCACTTCCGCACTCTGGTCCTCCTTCTGACTTTCTGGCAATTGTGTCTCATCATCGTTCACCTCTTGTTGAGACACGTTCCCACCATTGCCTTCGTGAGACCGTGGCTGCTCAAATATTTGTGCATCGGTACATACGATCTCCTCATGACCCACTTCAACTGGGGCTGGCAAGAGGCCATAATCTAAGAATGGATAAGTGAACAGCTCTTCAGAGTGTCCAGGTGTGGGATCAGTTATGTCCGAGGTCGGGCACTCGGCATGATGGAAGTAAGGAGGATCAGGGTTTGGAATGTGCGGTCCAGTCTCACGGCTACTGACACTTGACTGTGTGGAAGACAGGGTATTTGAGGTGGTGCCAAACTGACTGGAAGCATTATCCGCTATCCAACTAACAACCTGTTGACACTGGTCTTGGTTTAACAGAGGTGTACTGCTGCGGTCCCCTAGAAATTGGGACAGGAAGGTCAAGCGAGATGATGTGGGCGTTTGTCGTGGCACAATTCGAGCTTGCACACGGCCTCGGCCTCTGCCTGCACCACCATTACGTTCAGTTCCTTGTTCTCTTGCCACCGGCCTTGCACATTTTCAATGTTGTGCTGCCTGTATACAGCTAAATGAAGGCGTCCACAAGATGGTTTTTAGCTGCACCCTGAGATTACAGATTACAGCGGTTTAAAGTTGGAGCGGTCAGACACAAACGCTTATGCGTATACCGTGTTTTGGCGTATACTACTTGGACCTACAACCTACTCCTGCTGCACTAAGATGCTAAATGAATGAGACAAGAGTTGGTTTTTAGCTGGACACTGAGATTAGAGATTAAGGCCCTGCAGGTGGACTGGTCAGACACAAATGCTGACGAGTATTCCGAGTCTTTTGGCGTATCCTAATTTACGCTATAACCTACTCCTGCTGCACTAAGATGCTAAATGAATGCAGACAAGAGTTGGTTTGCAGCTGGACACTGAGATTAGAGATTAAGGTCCTGCAGGTGGACTGGTCAGACACAAATGCTGACGAGAATACCGAGTCATTTGGCATATCCTAATTGACGCTATAACCTACTCCTGCTGCACTACGATGCTAAATGAATGCAGACAAGAGTTGGTTTTTATCTGGACACTGAGATTAGAGATTAAGGCCCTGCAGGTGGACTGGTCAGACACAAACCCTGACGAGAATACCGAGTCTTTTGGCGTATCCTAATTTACGCTACAACCTACTCCTGCTGCACTAAGATGCTAAATATATGCAGACAAGAGTTGGTTTTTAGCTGGACACTGAGATTAGAGGTTAAGGCCCTGCAGGTGGACTGGTCAGACACAAACGCTGACGAGAATACCGAGTCTTTTGGCGTATCCTAATTTACGCTACAACCTACTCTTGCTGCACTAAAATGCTAAATGAATGCAGACAAGAGTTGTTTTTTAGCTGGACACTGAGATTAAAGATCAAGGCCCTGCAGGTGGACTGGTCAGACATAAACGCTGACAAGAATAAGCTACAACCTACTCCTGCCTATAGAGAGCTAAATTAATCCTATAAGTACTGTTTTGGGATGAATGAGATTTCCAGCCTGTACACCAGCCCCAGATGTGATGCAGGCTGGTATACTGGCACAACGAAGTTTGCTATATACCCTGCCTCCCTGCCTGCCTGTATACAGCTCTATTAGTCCTCAGAAGGACTGTTGTGGTAATTATATTGGCAGTCCTGCGCCTACACTAGCTGAAAGGCCACAAATCTGTCTCTCAATCAGCAGCATCTCTCCCTACACTGACTGTCTGTGGAGCAGAGTGACTAGCACAGCGTGGTCAGGTCTTATAAAGACCTGATGATGCTGTGCGGCCAGCCAATCACTGTAATGCCACAACCAACATGGCTGTGGCATTACAGTGTCTGTCAGCCAATCCCAGCCTGCGGTCTGGCTCTGTAAAGAGCGTCAACATGCAGGGAGGTGGACCCCGAGCATAGCAAGAGTATCGCGAGTTTACTCGGTACTCGCCGAGTACCCCGAGTACTGAGATATTCATGCGAGTACCGAGTAGTGACAAGGATTCTCGCTCATCCCTAGTCAGCACTATTTTGAGAGTTTACCGCTTAGAGACAGCTCTGCTTCATGCTGCTGCCTCTTACACAGACAGATAGCTAGCAACTTGATCTATTTTTCAGATAGAATGGTTGAGAGGGTCCATCCAGATATAGGCATTTTTTGCCCAGAACAAGTGATTGACAAACTTTGTGCATTCCCAAAGAGGCCTTTTTGGCTCAAACAAGTAATGCCAAGTCTTTATGGTTCCCATAACTGTTTTGGGCTCAAAAAAGTAATTGCCAAATCTCTGTTTGTTCTCACTAACTTTTTTTGGCCTTAAACAAGTCATTGCCAAAACACTGTTTTCAAATAACCTTTTTATGGTGTGAAACAAGTGATTGCCAAGTATTTGGGGTTACCCTAACGGGTCTTTTTGGCCTCAAACAAGTTATTGCCACATCTGTGTCCTTTTTTTGGCCTCAAACATGTCATTGCCAGATCCCTGTGGTTCGCCTAATAGGCCTTTTTTGGCCTTAAATAAGTAATTGCCAAATCTTTGTCAGTTCTAAAATAACTTTTTTTTGGCCTCAAACACGCGATTGTCGAATCTCTGATCTGAAATAACCATTTTTTGGCCTCAAACAAGTGATTGGAAAATCTTTGTGGTTCCCCTAACAGACCTTTTTTGGCCTCCAGCAAGTCATTACTAAATCTCTGTCTGTTCTCAATTAACCTTTTTTTGGCCTCAAATAAGTGAATGCCAAATCTCTGTGGTTCCCTTAACTGGCCTTTTTTGGCCTCAAATAATTCATTGCCAAATCTCTGTGCATTAAACTAAGAAATCCCAAGGTTGTGGTGGAAAGGGGAATAGCCATTGTGTAAAGGGAAATAGGCTTGATGTTCGTGGTGTAGGTGATAATGTTACTGAATGCTCTACTGAAGAAACACTGGCTTGTCCTATCCAAAGATAACTAACAGTTTTTTTTTACGGGATAGGCTACTCAATCTCCGTTTTTTGGCAGCAGCACAGCAGTATGACTTGTAGGTGAAGCCCAGAAAGATCATTTGCTACAGTTTATCACAAGCACTGCATCAAGTAGCCTCTTCTTTCCTTCCTCCATGTCAACATCACACACAATACAGTCCTCAGAGGTGACACCGCAATTACCTTTTTTTCCCCATGTTACAACTCTCAAACCGCCAAACTAAATGTGGGAAAACAAAGATGGGCGAGTCTGAAGAACTGTTAACACATTCTATATCATTGGCAACTGAGTTCTGCTCAAAAGATTCACAGACTCGAGGGGAGGAAAGCATCTACACTGATGCCCAAATTATTTTTGAGTTGTATCTGGGGCCACATGAAGTAGTAGCAGAATCCAGACCTTCCTCAACAGACCTTAATTTCTGGTGTAAAGGTGATGATGATGAGACTCAGATATCTGATGCAGTCACAGACTATACTATGTGTTCAGGCAGGGCCGGACTGGGACCAAAAAGCAGCGCTGGAAAACAAGCCACACCAGCCCACACACTATATAACCCATCAGCCCCAATCCGTAAATGTTGCTTTTACGTTGTCATGGACCTCACCACTTTCTTAAAAGAGTTATGTGAAGAGCCACATGTGAATGGTGCAGCAAAAGGAATAATCAACCACAGCTCCATTTACATGGTGTTCTTCAAAGCTCTATTTCTCGGGATTGTGGGGATGCAGTGGTCAGCCACACACAGCCTCAGACAGCCACACAGCCTCAGCCAACCACACAAAGACATACAGCCAGCCACACACAGCCAGTCACATGGACAGCCACACACACACAGCCATATTCACACAGCCAGCCACCCACATACAGCCACACACATACAGCCACACACATACAGCCAACCACATAGACAGCCACCAGCCACACAGCCAGCCAAATAGACAGCCACAGCCAGCCACACACAGACGCAGCCAGCCACACAACCAGCCACAGACACAGCCAGCCACACAGACACAGCCAGCCACATAGACGCAGCCAGCCACATAGACAGCCAAAGTCAGCCACACAACCAGCCACAGACACAGCCAGCCACAGCCAGCCACATACAGACAGCCAAAGCCTGCCATACACAGACACACAGCCAGCAACATAGCCAGCCACACACAGCCAACCACACAGCCAGCCACACACACAAAGCCAGCCACACACACACACACAGCCAGCCATCCACACACAGTCAAAGCCAGTCACACAAACAGCCACTAGCCACACAGCCAGCCATACACAATCACAGCCACCCACACACACACAGCTACAGCCAGCCACACACAGACACACAGCCAACCACATAGACAGCCACACACAGCCAGCCACAAACAGCTAGCCATATAGACAGCCACCAGCCACATAGCCACAGCCATCCACACACACAGCCAGTCACACATACAGCCACAGCCAGCCACAAACAGCCAGCCACATAGACAGCCACACACATACAGCCAGCCACATGCAGCCACACACTGATACAGCCAGCCACAAACAGCTAGCCACAGACAGCCACACAAGCAGCCAGCCACATAGACAGCCACAGCCAGCCACACACAAACAGCCAGCCACATAGCCACACAGCCACTGCCAGCCACACACACACACAGCCAGTCAGACGCACACAGCCAGCCACAAACAGCTAGCCACGTAGACAGCCACCGCCAGCCACACACAGAGCAACAGCCAGCCACACACAAACAGCCAGCTACACAGCCACACACAGCAGCCTGCCAACACATACAGCCACAGCCAGCCACACACACAGCCAAAGACAGCCACACAGCCAGCAACATAGACAGCCATAGCCAGCCACACACAGACACACAGCCAACCATACATCCAGCCAGCCACACATAGCCACAGCCAGCCACACAGACACAAACACACACAGTCAGCCACACACATACAGCCACAGCCATAAACAGCCACACACACAGCAAATACCAGCCACAGACACAGACAGCCACACACAAACAGCCATCCACATAGACAGCCACACACAACCACAGAGAAAGCAACATAGACAGCCATAGCCAGCCACACACAAACACACTGCAAACCACACAGCCAGCCACACACATACAGCCACAGCCAGCCAGCCACAGCCAGCCAGCCACACAGACACAGCCAACCAGCCACACACACAGAGCCACAGCCAGATACATAAACAGCAACAACCAGCCACATAAACAGCCACCAAGCCCCAGCCACACAGCCTCAGCCACACACAGACATACAGTCAGTCAGCCACAGCCATGCAGCCCCAGCCCCAGCCACAGCTCCAGCCACACACAGACACACAGTCACTACACCAGATAGCAGAGCTGAAACACTACACTACACCACATAGCAGAGCTGAACACTACACTACACCACATAGCAGAGCTGAACACTACATTACACCACATAGCAGAACTGAACACTACATTACACCACATAGCAGAGCATCGCACTACACCACATAGCAGAGCTGAACACTACACTACACCTCATAGCAGAGCTGAACACTACATTACACCACATAGCAGAGCTGAACACTACATTACACCACATAGCAGAGCTGAACATTACACTACACTACATAGCAGAGCTGAACATCAAACTACACTACACCACATAGCAGAGCTGAACACTATACTACACCACATAGCAGAGCTGAACACGCACTACACCACATAGCAGAGCTGAACACTACATTACACCACATAGCAGAACTGAACACTACATTACACCACATAGCAGAGCTGAACATCGCACTACACCACATAGCAGAGCTGAACACTACACTACACCACATAGCAGAGCTGAAAATCGCACTACACTACACCAGATAGCAGAGCTGAACATCGCACTACAGCACATAGCAGAGCTGAACATCGCACGACACCACATAGCAGAGCTGAACATCGCACGACACCACATAGCAGAGCTGAACATCGCACGACACCACATAGCAGAGCTGAACATCGCACGACACCACATAGCAGAGCTGAACATCACACTACACCACATAGCAGAGCTGAACACTACACTACACCACATAGCAGAGCTGAACACTACACTACACCACATAGCAGAGTTGAACACTACACTACACCACATAGCAGAGCTGAACATAACACTACACCACATAGCAGAGCTGAACACTACACTACACTATATAGCAGAGCTGAACACTACACTACACCACATAGCAGAGCTGAACACTACACTACACCACATAGCAGAGTTGAACACTACACTACACCACATAGCAGAGCTGAACATAACACTACACCACATAGCAGAGATGAACACTACACTACACTATATAGCAGAGCTGAACACTACACTACACCACATAGCAGAGCTGAACACTACACTACACCACATAGCAGAGTTGAACATAACACTACACCACATAGCAGAGCTGAACACTACACTACACCACATAGCAGAGCTGAACACTACACTACACTATATAGCAGAGCTGAACATGTGAGGAATGTGAGCTCGGGCCGGGTGAGCTCCTGTCACCTGATGTCAGAGGTGATGATGGATGCCTCCTCCTCCGGCAGCCGGTGAGATGATAGAGAAAGTGCCTCAGATGATAGAGAAAGTGCCTTAGAATCTGAGGCACATTCACTATCACCTGAAGCACTTGCACTATCATCTGAGGCTTAGATGACATTAGTGAACGTGCCAGTGAAATGCCTTACCTTGTGCCTCCCTCGGCTTGCTGTCCCACACAGGAAGCAGCTGACAGGTCACAGGAGCCTAGAGGTAGGAGGAGCTAGGAGGAGACTGTCCGCTGCCGGCCCGGCCACCACTGCCATGTTCAGGTGCAGGTCAGTTCCGGTGATCCAGATTCCAGCTTCTAATGGCCTGGCCAGCGTTGTTGTGGCCGGCCGCCGGCACATTTCTCCACCACCACCCACAAAGAACGTGCTGTGCTGTCGCTGTCTTGATGTCGTCACACAGCACAGCACTGCCGTATATTGCGTGGTGCGCGTCCGCCTCTTAGCCGCTAATTGGTGTGCGTGTGTGCCACAGCGTGACAGCGCTTGAGTGTGCGACACTGCGGCTGGCGACGAGTGAGTCACTGACTCACTCTCCTGACTCTGAGTCTCTCCTCATGACGCATAATACCGGCGGGGCCGCGGGCGGCGGTACTGCCGGCAACTTGGCGGCCGGCCCCGCTCCCCGGACCCCGCTATACCGGCGGGCGGTGGCGGCCGCAAAATCAATTATAAACAGGCAGACCAGCTGCGGCGGGAGGAGCGGGCGGCCCCCGCACCCCGCCACCGGCCGGCCCATAGGGAGAAGTCCCGGTCCTCCCGCCTGCCAGTCCGGGCCTGTGTTCAGGGAAGAAAAGAATGAGGGAGACTCTCAGGGAAAGGGGGAGATAAACAATCTTTCCCCAAACATGTTCACCAATTTCACATTTGGCATGAACATTTCAGATTCAGTTCAAGATTGTTAGCACAGCAATTTACTAAAAATCAGTGAATATGGCTTTGCTTGGGAAAAAAGTGTAAAATTTCAAAATGGTCCTAAAACTTTTCTTGAGGGCTAAAATGCTCACCTGAAGACCTGGTGGATGTGAACACTCCTAACCTGAGGTTATGTGTTCTTCACAGTCATCAGGTCTACCAGTTTCTTTTAATCTGTAGAATTTAATGGAGCATTAAAAGAAAGTTTTTAAGCTTGCTTAAGTTTGCAGGTGTTGGGACACCCGCAGGCTGTGAGTTTTTGGAACAGTGCCAGATGTGGCAGCAGCTGTGAAATCCAGGAACCTTAAAATTTCCTATAAACATCCGTGTAAGGGTACTTCTTATTTTTTTAAAAAAAATTAATATTTTTTTTGTTAAGAGAGCAAACCTTTATTATTGCACAGGGTCAGCAGAATGCAAGGCAACCTCATCTACACTTATCTGCTAGCAATTCAGATAAAAATAGCATTCAGTTGTGCTCAAAAGTTTACATACCCCAGCAGATTTTTTGCTTTCTTGGCCTTTTTTCAGAGAAAATGAATGATAACACAAAAACTTTTTTCCCCTCATGGTTAGTGGTTGGGTGCAGCCATTTATTGTCAAGTTACTGTGTTTTCTCTTTTTAAATCATAATGACAACCAAAAACATCAAAATGACCCTGATCAAAATTTCACATACCCCTGTTCTTAACACCATGTATTGCCCCCTCTAACATCAATGATAGCTTGAAGTAGTTTGAGGTAGTTGTGGATGAGGCTCTTTATATTCTCAGATGGTAAAGCTGCCCATTCTTCTTTGCAAAAAGACTCGAGTTTCTGTAAATCCCTGGGTTTTCTTGCATGAACTGCGCATTTGAATTCTCCCTGAACTGTCTCAATGATACTGAGGTCAGGAGACTGAGATGGCAACTCCAGAACCTTCACTTTGTTCTGCTCTAAAAAATGATAGGTTGGCTTGGCCTTGTGCTTTGGATCATTGTCATGTTGGAATGTCTAAATACGACCCTTGCGCTGCTTCCGGGCTGATGAGTGCAAATTTGCCTATAGCATTTGCTGATAATGTGCTGCATTCATCTTTCCTTCAACTTTGACCAAGTTTCCTGTGCCTTTGTAGTTCACACATCTCCACATCATCAGCGATCCACCTGCATGCTTTACAGTAGGAATGGTGTTCCTTACACCATATGCATTTTTGGCACCTCTCCAAATGTAACTAACGTTTATGGTTGTGGCCAACAAGTTTGATTTTCATTTCATCACTCCATTATCACTTACCTTGTTCCAGAAGTTTGGAGACATGTCTCTGTGCTGTTTGGCGTATTATAGGCAAGATACTACGTGGCATTTGCACAGTAAGGCTGGTTTCACACTGTAGTTTTTTTCCTGATCAGTGTCCATCCAGTTTGTGTGCCAAAACCAGGAGTGTCTCCAAAATTCAGAATAGGTGTCAATTTTTAAATTATAGTTTTTCTCTGCAAGATCCTCTACTGGTTTTGGCACACAAACTAGATGGAACCTGATCAGGGATAAAACTGCAGTGTGAAACCAGCCTAATGGTTTTCTTCTGGTGACTCGACCCTGCTGCCCATTTTTTTCAAGTGCCTCCTTATTGTGCATCTTGAAAAGCCACACCGCTAGTTTTCAATGAGTCCTGTATTTCAGCTGATGTTATCTGTGTGTTTTTCTTTGCATCCCAAACAATTTTCCTGGCAGTGGTGGTCAAATTTTTTGTTGGTCTACCTGATCTTGGTTTGGTTTTTACAGAGCTCCTGATTTTCTATTTGTTAATCAGTTTGAACACTGCTGATTGGCATTATCAATTCCTTGGATATCTTTTAGTATTCGTTTCCTGCTTTATACAGTTCAGCTATCTTTTCCCACAGATCCGTTGACAATTCTTTTGCTTTCCCCATGACTATAATCCAGAAATGTCAGTGGCTGGTTGAAAGATGCCAGAGTCTGTCCGGATCCCAGAAACTAATGCAGCTTTTATGCACACACACTGATTACAAGCAAACAGTTCACAGGTGAGGAGGATGTGACCTTTATTAGTGATTCAAACCCATTTGTGTAAACGTCTGTGCATGTTATCAGGCCCAAATCAACATGACATGTGAACTCTGATCAGGGTCATTTGGATATTTGTGATTGTCATTATGATTTAAAAAGAGCAAACACAGTAGTTTGACAATAAATGGCTTCACCCAACCACTAATCTTGAGTGGAAAAAAAGTTTTTGTTTCATCATTCATATTCTATAAAAAAAAAAAAAGGCCAAGAAAGAAAAAAATCTGCTGGGGTATGTAAACTTTTGAGCACAACTGTATGTCCATTATATGCTTAGGAAGGAAGTATTGAGAAATTCAAGGGAAGTAGATGCACGTTCAAATAGCCAACAATTGGATCCAGCTTTTATATTGGAGCAGCATATTCTTATATAAAAGTTGACTAGTAATATATGTGCAAGAAAAAGTTTGTATTATTTGGATCCAGGGGAAGATACGGTAATAGTGAGGGTAAACTGGGCTACCACTTTGACCCAAGGCCCCATTATAATCTGCAGACAGACTGAATGATGTGTCTGAACACTGTTGCAGACTGTATACTGGGCACGTCCTTTCAGACATTATGTGGCTGGGCTTGCTTAGCATATAGAGTGTGGGAGTGACAACACCTACCTTCATCCGAAGGGAGGACTGTAATAAAGTCGTTGACTTAATTACAGTCCGGACTAGGTGAGGCTGGCTGCCTCGGCTCACTTTGCAGTGCAGCAGATCACTAGCTGCTGTCTGCATATCGTCTGCCACTAATTTTATTTAGTATGTATGTGGCAGGCTGGCAGTGCACACAGTAGCACTCTGTATCTAAGAGAAGGGGGACATTATTGTAATTGTTAAAACTTCTGGATAAAATGTGGAGGATGGGAGTGCATTTAAACTACATAGAAAATGCCCCTACATACTGTGTGCCCCACCACCTTGGACATTTTGCTTGAATCATGTATTTATATACACAGTTTATTTATATACACAGTTGCTGAGCCATTTTTCAGGCAATTGTAATGCATTTACATCATCTACATTTTATTCACAAGTTGTAATAATTATAATAATGTACCACTGCCCTTAGATACAGAGTGGCTGCTTCAAATTCTGCCTATGTTCATTTATGCCACTGGCAATATTATTATTATTATTATTATTTATTTATATAGCGCCATTAGGTTCCATGGCGCTTTACATGAGGATGAGGGAGACAAGAACAAGTACACTAAATCTAGGCGATCAGGACGTACAGGTACAGGAGGGTCAGGGACCCTGTCCACGAGGGCTCACAGTCTAAGAGGGGCGGGTTAGGATACAGTAGGATGGGGGAATGTCAGGTTTGGGGCGGTCGCCTGGGTCTCATGGCAGGTTGTAGGCTTTACGGAACAAGTGAGTCTTCAGGTGACACTTGAAACTACTCAGGGTAGGAGAGTGTCTGACGTGTTCGAGCAGGGAGTTCCAGAGTAAGGCAGATGCCCGGGAGAAGTCCTGGACTCGGTTGTGCGAAGAGGTAATGAGGGGGGAGCAGAGGAGGAGTTCTTGGGAGGAGCGGAGGTTCCGTGAGGGAAGGTATCGGGAGACCAGGTCGGAGATGTATGGTGGGGCCAGGTTGTGTATGGCTTTGTACGCCATGGTTAGTGTTTTGAATTGGGATCTCTTGGAGACGGGGAGCCAGTGAAGGGCTTGGCAGAGGGGGGAGACAGGGGAGTAGCGGGAGGACATGTAGTTGAGTCGGGCAGCGGAGTTGAGGATAGACTGGAGAGGTGTGAGGGAGTTAGCCGGGAGGCCATTGAGAAGGAGGTTGCAGTAGTCAAGGCGGGAGATGATAAGAGCATGGATGAGTGTTTTAGCGGTGTCGTGGGTGAGGAAGGAGCGGATCCGTGAGATGTTCTTGAGCTGGAGTCGGAGGGATGTTGTGAGGGCCTCGATGTGGCGCTTGAAGGATAGGGATGAGTCAAGGATTACCCCAAGGCACTTGGCTTGGGGGACTGGGGAGAGGGCGCAGTCGTTGATGCAGATGGATAGGTTGGGAGGTGGGGTGGAATTTCTTGGGGGGAAGACGATGAATTCAGTTTTGTCCATGTTGAGTTTAAGGAAGCGAGCAGAGAAGAAGGATGAGATGGCGGAAAGGCATTGTGGGATTTTGGAGAGTAGGGCGGTGATGTCAGGGCCAGACAGGTAGATTTGGGTGTCGTCGGCGTAGAGGTGGTACTGGAGGCCATGGAACTCAATGAGTTGCCCTAGGCCGAGAGTGTAAATGGAGAAAAGTAGGGGTCCCAGGACCGATCCTTGGGGGACTCCGACAGAAAGGGGGTAGGGTGAGGAGGAGGTGTGGGAGTGCGAGACGCTGAAGGTCCGGTGCGCTAGGTATGAGGAGATCCAGGAGAGGGCAAGGTGGGTGATGCCAAGGGATTCCAGGATCCGGAGAAGAAGGGAGTGGTCAACCGTGTCGAAGGCGGCAGACAGGTCAAGGCGTAGCAGGATGGAGTAGTGGTGTTTGTTCTTGGCGGTCAGTAGGTCGTTGGTGACTTTGGTCAGGGCTGTTTCGGTGGAATGGAGGGGTCGGAAGCCGGACTGTAGGCGGTCGAAGTGGGAGCACGAGGAGAGGTGAGAGGACAGTTCGGAGTGGACGTGCTGTTCAAGTAGCTTAGAGGCGAATGGGAGAAGAGATATGGGGCGATAGCGACAGAGGTAGGGTCAAGTGAGGTTTTTTTTAGAATGGGCGTGATTAGGGCGTGTTTAAAGGCCGAGGGGAAGGTACCAGTGCTAAGTGAAAGGTTAAAGAGGTGGGTGAGGGCTGGGATGAAAATGGAGGTGTGGCTCAGAATGGAGTGGGATGGGAGCGGGTCGTGGGCGCTGGTGGTGAGGTGTGATTTTGACAGGAGGGAGGAGAGTTGGTCTTCAGTTATGGGGGGGAAGTGGCTGATGGAGGAGGAAGGCAGTCTAGGTGGGAAGGGGAGTTGTGGGGATAGTGGACCGAAGCTGCTTCTGATCTTGTCGATCTTCTCCTTGAAGAAGGTCGCAAAGTCTTCAGCAGAGATGAGGGGAGAAGGGGGAGGAGCAGGCGGGCGAAGTAAGGAGTTGAAAGTTTTGAAGAGCTGTTTGGGGTTGCGGGACAGAGAGGTTATAAGGGATGAGAAGAACACTTGCTTGGCGGTAGCAAGTGCTGTCTTGAAGTCAGTGATGGATTGCTTGAACAGAGCAAAGTGCTCGGGAGTGTGAGACTTTTTCCATCTCCTCTCGGCGACTCTGGACGCCCGTCTCAGGTTTTTAATGAGGGTGGTGTGCCAGGGTTGCCTGTTAATGCGTGGAGCATGGAGAGTCAGGGGGGCGGCTAGGTCGAGAGTGTTTGTTATGGTGGTGTTGTATAGGGTGGTGGCAATGTCAATGTCGTCAGAGCTGGGTATGTCGGTGAGAGGGAGGAGTGATTCAGAGAATAAAGGAAGATCAAGGTCTTTTAGGTTTCGGCGAGGGTGATCAAGTTTGCGGAGAGGGGGTAGTGTGGCAGGGAAGGAGAGGGCGGAGAAGGTCAAGAGATGGTGGTCGGACAGTGTGAGTACCGAGGTTGTGAGGTTAGAGAGGGAGAAAAGGCGGGTAAAGATGAGGTCAAGCGTGTGGCCTTGTTTGTGGGTGGGAGAGGAGGACCATTGGGAGAGCCCTAGGGAAGTGGTCAAGGAAAGAAGGTTGGAGGTGGCTGAGGAGGGAGTGTCAACGGGGATATTGAAGTCGCCCATGATGATGGAGGGGATGTAAGTGGAGAGGAAGTGAAGTAGCCAGGTGGTGAAGTGGTCAAGGAAGGAGGCGGTGGGTCCGGGGGGGCGGTAGATGATGGCTATTTGGAGGTTGCAGGGCGAGAAGATTCTGACTGAGTGGGCTTCGAAGGAAGGGACAGTGACGGATGGGGGCTGGGGGATAGGGCTGAAGGTGCAGGAGTTGGACAGCAGTATGCCGACTCCACCGCCGTGTTTGCCAGAGGGACGGGGGGTGTGGGACAGGCTGAGGTCGCCGTAGGATAGTGCAGCAGGGGAGGCCGTGTCGGAGGGGGTGAGCCAGGTCTCGGTGAGGCCAAGGAACAACAGTTTCCTGGAGATAAAGAGATTATGGATGTCGGGGAGTTTGTTGCACACTGAGCGGGCATTCCAGAGTGCGCAGGGTAGAGCGGTAGGTGGGGCATGGGTTGGGGGAATGGGTCTGATGTTGGTGGGGTTGCAAGGGCTAGTGGTGGTGAGGTTGCGAGGGTCAGCAGTGGGGATGTTGCGGGGGGGGCCAGGATTGGGGGAGATGTCACCGGCAAGGAGGAGGAGTAGGCAGAGGGTTAACAGGTGGGAGCATGAGAGCTTGCGAGGCGGGCGTGCTTGTTTGGTGATTGAGGATTGAAAGTGAATGAAAAGGTTGGTGAAGTGGGTGAGGTGGTTAGGCAGAATGGAGGGTGAGAGCAGTATTTTGTTGCTGGGAGGGGGGATAAGTGGGGGTATTAGGAAGTGTAGAAGGATGGGAGTGAGAGTGAGGAGTATCGGGAACATTGTATACAGAGAACAGGGAGTGAGTGTGGCAGCAGGGGTTAGACGCAGAGTGGGGAGAGTTGTGGTAGTGGGTGAATGGTCATCAGTGGGGAGTGGTCACAGGATGAGGTGATGACGGGGGATGAGATGCAAGGTGGGAGATCGGATGGATGGGTCATGGTCTTCAGTCACAAAATATTGCCTGCAGACTTATAGTAACCAGACACCCTTTTGTTCTGACACCCTCGCTCTGTACTCCTGAAGAACGAGTTGGCAAACAGGTAAACTCTTTCCTATCAATGCATTGACATGGACGCTGGGGGTCCTTTTCAACTTTTAATAATGGGTTAAGTGTAAAACTATAAAAAACAGATAGAAATTCTCAGTACAACATAAGTATACATGAAGTGCAAAACATTACATTGTTACATATAGGTGGGCAGCAGCATATTAAACTCACCGACTGTGCTATGTTGAGGGAAACATGCAGATAAGCTGAAATCTAGGGAGAGAAGGGTCAGCACACCAGGATGTCAGCTTGTATGAGGCTGTAATGGCTTCTGGAGGAGAAGGGGCAGAGCCTAAAGCACGGCCTCATGGGATTACATAGGCATGGAGGGACCAAAATTAGACTATGCAGTAAACATAATGTAATGTGGGAACATTGTCAACAGATGGCGCTATGGGATAAGTCATCGCTCAACAAGCAAACAATATACAGTATTGTCTCAAGCAAACTAAATGCACGTATTTCAAAGAAAGGCACGACACTCCCCGTCTGGTATCCGGGGGATGCCACATAAACTTCAACTAGAGCAATAGAATAAGTTCAGAAACAGGTCTGCTAGCATTTGAACTCTTTTCCACTGGGATCTGTACAAGTCTTTAGTAGTAGACTCTCCGGACGTCGGCGTGCTCACATTAAACTTCTGGGTAAGGAGAGATGGAGGAGTAAGCAGAGATGGGTTATCAGGATCGTTGATTGTGGACAGGACGCCTCATCATGTGAAGGGTGTTTTCTCTAGGTTGACTTGAAAAGTTAAACCATCAGACTCTGAGTCCCAATTAAACCCTAGACTGCGTTGTACAGGAAGAGAGACTGTGGATGAGTCTAGGACTTTCAATTCGGTGGCGTTGTCTTCTCTGCCATTTAAGTATACCGAGTTGGTGTGCTTCTCCTTCACAAGGAATTTGTTGGGGCAGGGTAGCAAAAAGGATGGATGGCCACTCTCCACTGTGTTTGTGTAGAGAGAGTGAACGTTGTTTGACTTGTGAGCGTCTCTGAGGCAAACGTCCCCTATAACTACCCATCCCAGGTCTAGCGTCTGAGCGAAGGGCGAGTTATGAGGACCGTTTATCTGTTTCCTCACCTTGTGGACTCTGATGATGTCTCTCCCTAGCAAAAGGACTAACTTGGCTTGGGGATTGAGTGCGGGAATAGGATGCGCTATGCTTCTCAAATGAGGGTGATATAGTGCCGCTTCTGGAGTGGGGATTTCTTCTCTATTGTTCGGGATAGAATTACACTCAATTAGTGTAGGAAGGGCTAGGGATGTCTTCCCATCCAGGGATTCAATTTGATAACCTGTAGCTCTCCTCCCAGATTCTTCACTCACTCCTGTGCATGTTTTTAGTGAGTAGGACGAGTTGAGTCCCTCGATTTTAAAGATGTCAAAGAAAACTGAACTGGCAAGTGATCTATTACTCTGGTCATTGAGTATAGCGTAGAGTTTAACCGCCTTTTCTCTGTGGCCAATAGGGTAAACTGGAACCAAACAGATCTTTGAGCAGGATTTGTTAATAAGACCTTCTCCGCAGACTTGGGTGCACTGGGGTGACACTTCAGGAGGTGTACTGTCTTTCTCCTCCCCGCCGTGCTCTGTAAGTCGGTCTATGGATGAGGGGGTCTGCAGGGCTGGCCTTGGGTGTAGAGCTGTGCTGTGCTCTTGGCTGTTACACTCCGAATAAACAATACCGGCTTTGCAGTCTTTAGCTAAATGGGATGTAGATGCGCAACATCTGTAGCATATGTTATTTTCTTTGAGGAAGAGTCTACGGTCTTTAAGGGATTTTCCCCTAAAACTCCTGCACTCTTGTAGTGGGTGAGGCCTTTTATGTAAGGGGCACTCCCTTTCCGGGTCTATTGTACTGTGGGTCTTGTGTGATGAGTCTGCAGAAGACACATTAGTTTTGTGTACGGTGACAGGTGAGTCTCTGGGGTTGCGAACTGGAACAGGTTTACTTGTTCTTGGGTTGACAGGGTCTACGGCAGAAAGGTTGAAGCTGGGATCATTCCTTATCTTGGCCTGTCGGCGGACAAAATCTACAAAGATGTGGAATGGAGGGAACACCACGTTGTGATGCTGCTTGTAATCTGAACCCCAGTTCAACCATTTCTCTTGCAAACTGTAAGGTAGTTTCTTCACTATGGGTTTGATGGCTCTGGCTGTGTCTAGGAATGTGAGGCCTGGCAGGTCTCCTTCAGTCTTGGCAACTTGGAGTTCTACTAAGAGGTCGCTCAATTCTCTTAGCATATGAAAGTTCTTATTAGAGATTTTAGGAAAGTCTTCCAACCTTTTGAAGAGGGATTCTTCTATCATTTCTGAGGAGCCATAGCACTCGTCGAGTCTCTCCCATAACGTGCACAAACCTTTCCTTGGGTTCTTGATGCTGAGATCTCTGATGCGTTTCGCGTGTTCTACCAATTCATTTCCTAGCCACTTAACCAAGAGGTCGATCTCTTCGCTGGCAGAGATGTCTAGGTCAGCGGTGGCGTTTCTGAAGGAAGCTCTCCATGCTCTGAAACTTTCGGGATGGTCGTTAAACTTTAAGAGACCTTTGGTGAGTAACTCACGACGTACAAAGAACTTGAGGAAAGCTGGTAGCTCTTGTTCTCTGAGAAGGCGGTCCGGGTGCCTGTTGCTGTGATGAGGTCTCCGTGAGCTATCGTTGCCGTAAAATGCATCTTCGTCACGATAGTCACCGTCGGGGTCCTCTATCTTGAAAGTGTTCTCTGTGTAGAAGGGATCTACAGGTTCGGGTGCTGGTCTCACTGATGATGGAAGGTGGACAGAATTACTTTCATGCTTAATGTGGGATGATTGGTGAATGAAGGTTGATGGCTGAATGACAGGATTCGGTCTCTCTCTTGGAGCTGAATGTAGATGGTCATCTAATGAGGTATGCTGTAGCACGTAGTCTGAAGTGCATTGTGAGATATCACGATGATTAAGTTCAGGTCCTAGCCTTAAGCTGAAAATTTCACTATCGCAGCGTGCTGCTTCTTCTAAAACCTGTACTTCAGCTTCTGCTGCCGCTGCTTCTGTGTCTATGGCGAGTTTTGCGAGGTCGGCTTCCAGACGTGCCTTTTCTTTCTTTAATATCCACTCCTGTTCAGCGTAAGCAGCTCTCACTTTTGCGGCTTCCGCCTTCGCCCTGGCGATGGCAATTGCAGCGCTGCTCACAGACTTCCGTGAAGATGTGCTTACATGGGAGCGTGTCGCATAAACTTCAGATCCTATCTCTGACATTGTGTCTGTATGCGACTTGACTGTTCTCTGCTAGAAGTCAGTGTCTGTGCTTCGACCCCGTTTATAGTAGTCGTTTTACTGTTCTGACACCCTCACTCTGTACTCCTGAAGAACGAGTTGGCAGACAGGTAAACTCTTTCCCATCAATGCATTGACATGGACGCTGGGGGTCCTTTTCAACTTTTAATAATGGGTTAAGTGTAAAACTATAAAAAACAGATAGAAATTCTCAGTACAACATAAGTATACATGAAGTGCAAAACATTACATTGTTACATATAGGTGGGCAGCAGCATATTAAACTCACCGACTGTGCTATGTTGAGGGAAACATGCAGATAAGCTGAAATCTAGGGAGAGAAGGGTCAGCACACCAGGATGTCAGCTTGTATGAGGCTGTAATGGCTTCTGGAGGAGAAGGGGCAGAGCCTAGAGCACGGCCTCATGGGATTACATAGGCATGGAGGGACCAAAATTAGACTATGCAGTAAACATAATGTAATGTGGGAACATTGTCAACAGATGGCGCTATGGGATAAGTCATCGCTGAACAAGCAAACAATATACAGTATTGTCTCAAGCAAACTAAGGCTGGGGTCACAGTACCATTTTTCACATGCATTTTTGGAGACCTGCGTTTTCAAAAACGCATGTAAAAAACTCACCCATAGGCCCCCATGTTAAAAAACGCATGCCCTAATAGCCAAAAAGCATGTGTGACTGTCCCATGCGTTTTTGGAGCATATCCAAAAACGCATGCGTTTTTTAATAAGGGGCCTTATGGAAAACGCATGCAAAAACGCATGTACAATTAGTGCCATTCAAAAACGCATGCGTTTCCCATAGGAGCCCATGTTAAAAAAACGCATGCGTTTGCGGAAACGCATGCGTTTTTTTAACATGGGCTCCTATGGGAAACGCATGCGTTTTTGAATGGCACTAAAAGGTACTAATTGTACATGCGTTTTTGCATGCGTTTCCCATAGGAACCCATGTTATAAAAACGCATGCGTTTTCTACAAAAACGCATGCGTTTTTCAAAACGCTCAAAAAAATACTACAAGCACTATTTTTATGTGCAGATTCAAAAACGCAGCCAAAAACGCAGGGAGCCATCAGAGACCTTAAAAAACTCATGCTGACATGAAAAACGCATGTAAAAAAGCATGCGTTTTTAAAAGGCACTAAAAAAACTGTGACCACAGCCTAAATGCACTATTTCAAAGAAAGGCACGACACCTTTAACCCCTTCACGACCAAGGATGTACCTATTTCTCCTTGTTCATGACCCTGACTTTAAGGTTGCTTTCTTATGATGCGTATTTGCTGTGTATTTACTCCATTTTTTAAAGGGCGAGCTCATCACAAACCAGAAGTGGAACAATCAGAAGAAAAGTATAATAGAAACAAGTGCTCCACTTCTGTATTTAATTACCCACACATGGTTTATGATGAGTGTAAAAAACCGCAACAAATATGCAGCAAATACGCAGTGTTATGAACGCACCCTAATGTGGGCTCATGCAGTGAGCCAACATCTCTTCCCACACATGTCAGCTGATTTGATTTGGCGACATGCAGTGAACAGTGGCAGGTGGATCAGAGATCAGAGATCCACTTGAGCCTGTTAGGCCAGGGCCACTCTTGCATCTGCAATCCTGCTACTGCATCCAGTTTTTTCATTTCGAGATGTTGAAAAATGCATGCGTTACCGCATCCATAGACTCCAATGCATAAAAAGCATTGCAATAGTGTGCAAAAGTGCAATGCGTTTAACGCATTGCATTTTTGAGAGATCCGGTTTTAATAGGGTCTGTAACGTTTTTGTTGTTTTGTCAAAAATACATGCGTTTTTTTAATATGGGGGTCTATGGGAAACGCATGCATTAACGCATGGTACATATAGGTGCCATGAGTTAACGCATGCGATAACGCAAGTGGCAAACATGGCCCACAAATGACAACTTAAAAAACTGGATCCAGTAATGCTTCCAGTAGACGATTGCAGGCTCTCAAGTGTTGCCCTAGCCTTAGCTAGTTTAGCTTGCATTGTTAAACACTGACAGCGATCGCTCTGTTCCCCCAACAACACCGACCCCATGACGCTATCACGGGGCAATTATGGGTTGTCATGACAGCGAGGGATCAGATGATGACCCATGTTGCTGTTTTAATGAAGTTCCTGTGAATGCTGCCTGATCACCACAGTTCACAGGAGAGGATCATTTCTGCAGCACAGAGCGTTGGTGAAGCATCACTCTGAACAGCAGAAAAGATCAGACAGTGCAGGCTTTACGCACCCTAAGGTGGATAGTAAAAACAATAAAAAGTGTAAAAAAAAAAGTTTTTATAAATCTGAAAAGTTCAAATCACCCCCCTTTTGCCCCAATAAAAATAAAACTATAAAAATATAACATCTATTAATCATATCTGTATAGTGCGGAAGCAAAAAAAAAATCAAAACACCCGATTTGTTGGTTTATTTTTTGTCGTTTCAGCATTTCAATAAAATGCAATAATAGGAAATCAAAACATCACATGGATTCAAAGGTGGTATAATTAAAAACATCAGCCCTTGGGGTGTGCCAGGGATACTGTGCTGAGCAGTCGCAGGGCAGAGGAGCTCCTGCTGACTCTCTGCTATTATCGACATTTTTATAAAACTAAGCTTACCCACTGATCCCCATCATGGGCCCTCAGAGAGCTAAGGCCCCGCAGCAGACATCGGCAGCTCCACCGCAGCAGAGGATCACTTTAGAGGCCTTCCTAAGCCTGGATCAGGCACTGGTAAAGGCCTGGGTGCTATCTTCCCTGGAGCATGGGGAGGAGGAGGTGGCCTCTTCCTGCCACGCTCCGCAGCATGATGAAGAAGAGGATGCGGCCAATGGCGGCGGGGAATGAGGAGAGGCTCCCATGCCACCGGGGAGCATGCTGTACCAGCAGGCACACAGCTCCTCTGGCCACAAGGATCCCATGACCCCGGTCTCCAGCTCTGAGGTAATGGTGGAGGGGGTGGATTGCTCTATCTTCCAGCCCCCATCCCAGCAAGGAGATTACAGCAACAATGCCTTTTTGCAGGGAGACCTTGGGTGGGGGGCTTCCAGGACTTATATACACTCAGTGCAGCTGCAGGGACTACCCCTCTCACCTTCTCCAGCAGCAGCTCCACACCTATGGCTAAAGGGAGATTTAAAGGGCCATACACACTCTCCTTGGACTGGCAAAAATTTTGTGATTTGCTTCTTTTCAAAGAGGACTTTAAATCTCTAATAATGAAGTCAAAGACACTTGCAGATCAGAGTTAGTAGGGGTTCGGAGCGACTTACAGTGTCTATCTGGCTGGATTGAGGCCTTTGAGGAGGAATATGACACCATTAGATCACATGCAGCAGAGCTGCACCAGCTTGGTTTGACACAGCAAAAGGTCATGGAGGAAATGCAATCTCATCTAAAAGACCTTGACAACAGGGAGTGCCGGAGTAACATACGGGTGAGAGGGGTACCGGATTCAGGGGGCACAGAAGTCCTTAAGTCAACATTGCAATTAATTTTCAATGATGTTCTTGGGGTCCCTCCATCTAACGTTAGGAAATGTTCAAAGATAGCCAACACCGGACATCCTTAAAACGGTTGGTTATTTTCAATAAATGTTCACATGATTAAAACAGCATACAGGCCTCACCTAACGTGTTTTGGAGGTAACTTCATAATCGTAGGCTGACAAATAAACTAACATACCGTACATCTATATATACAAAATCTAAAACATTATCATGAGAACATGATTAGTGACATATGTTGGTTTAATTGCAATTAAACCCAGGATACTCTTATCTTCAAATGCTAACTGGCCCCATAATATGCGTTCCATATACATACATGGTCACATATATGGATACACATAATTTGTGTTTGGACAATCTCCACACATTATGTACAATAACAATTTTACAAACACATGAACAGTAGATCACCTCCTCAAAAACAACTTTTTCAAATTTGATGATTTGTTCTTCCTGCAGACCTGTGGTTGTCCAATGGGGGTGAAATTCTCGCCCTTACTGGCAAACCTTTACATGTCTGTTTGGGAGGACAGATATTTGTACTCAATGGACAACCCATATGCCAAGAGCATACGCTGGTACAGGAGATACATAGACAATGTAATCCTAATTTGTGATGGGTCTGTCTGTGTTTCTCCCTGTGCCAGAGTGCGTGCTTTTCTTCAATATTCAAACAACAATCCACTGAATGTCAAGACCACTATGGAGGACCATGGCACTATGGCGCATTACTTGGATGCGGTGTTGATGGGAGATGAGGTATCCGGTGAAATCTCTTCAAAGCTGTATAGGAAACTGTTTTCTGGTAATTTTCTGCTACACGATGACAGTTGTCATCCCCTCATACTATTAAAAGCTTACCAGTGGGGAAGATGATAAGAGCAAGGAGCATGTGCACTTCTGTCTTGGACGTCAGTGTCGAAAGTGACAAGCTAGATTGTCCAAAAGATGATACAAAAATTGGATGCTTGTCTGTGCCAAACATATAGGAAATCATAGGAGGAGAGAAGATCTGTTGTCATGTGTAAAATCTACTTCAAAAAGAAAGAGCAATTGACATGCCCACTCCAGGCCCGGGGGTACTCGGGAACAAGCCAGCAATTGCTCTTCACTTCTCGGTTATTTTCACGGGATCAGACGGGGGCCGAGACCTGGTCACGTGACCTTGGTGGTGTCATTTTAATAAACAGGGATAGATGACAGGGGATGGCTAGGGAAAGGGGTATTCGTGACTCCACCTGCGGCATGCGGCCAGGGCGGCCGCCGCTGCTTCAGAATCTCTTGGGATATTGACCGGCAGCTTGGATGGTTCCGCTCCCTGCAGGTAGAGCGCGGTCTACAGGGCATTAGGATATTGGAGTCAGTTCACACCTTGGCATATGTTCATTAGGTCATCAGCACCCCGATGTCTCATGCTGCCTCTGCGGCTGGTGGTCGCCACTAAAGAAAGTCTCACACACCACAGCTGGAGCTCTGTTACTTTTATTCAGTTGTTTCAGCATGGCTGCCAGGTACTTCCCTTGCCAACTTCCGGTTCAGCGTTGTCTCCAGAACCGGGTCAGTGCAGTCAAGCCTTGGTTGGTGTCCCTATCTCTCTCTAGGTGTTTCTGTCTCTGGTGGTCTCCTTGCCCTATAAGCTCATCTCTCCGCTCCTCAATTAGTGCCTCCGCAACACAGAGCTCAGATACCGACATCCATGAGTGCTTATTTGTACCCCCTCCCGGGGCACTGCTCTCTGGTTTAGCTGCCTTCTCCGAGTTGTGTCAGGTGCTCAGCCACAGCTCTCATTAGGAACTTTGGGCCTCTGGTTCAACGGTTCAGGCTTGAAGCATCCGCGCCGTGTTCAGGGCCAGGTCCCTGTGTCGTCCACCAGCCTCTCTGTCTTGCCAGATATGGGCATACAGGGATCTACATCTCGTTCTATACCCCTCTGGTACACCTCTCGGTCTTTCCCGAGGCGAGCGTGGTCGTGCTCCAGCCCATGGGAGACGGCACCGCACCACCCCTACACTCCCGACTTCCACTCCACTTCTCTCCGATGGTCTCTCCTTCTCCTACTCCTTCTACTACTGTAAGTCTGCACTTTTTCTCCCGGCTATGCTTGGGTCCTCCCTCTGGGTCCACCCACCGTCCCAGGGTACTAAGTGTTGTGTGTGTGTGAAGGGAGCTCAACTGCACCGTCCCAGTAACTGGAGACCGGAGGCACAACTCTTCCTCTAATGGAGGAGTGCAGTACCTCTGGTGACGGCCTACCCAGTGGGGTGCCACACAATGATCAGACCAGACCTGTCACCTTCTCTTCACCCTACAGTATGGATTATGCAGCTATAGTAGGGATTATTAAGAAGCACAATCCTTTGCTACATCAGGATCCTGTCCTGTCTAAAATCTTGGGACAGGGTCTGAGGTATGTGTCAAGAAAAGGTAGGGACATCAGGAGCATAGTCTCACCCAGTATTTTCTCCAGTAAGACACACAATTGTAAGTCAGTTGAGGTATCCAGGTAGTTTTAAATGCGGGGAAAGGAGGTGCGGCATGTGAAAATATGTGGATAGGACCGACAGCTTTATTGATAATATCTCGGGCAGGAAATTCAATATAAGAGCATACATTCATTGTGGCACTACACACGTAATATATATGGCTATATTTGTGCAATGCAACCTATATTATATTGGTTGCATGAGTAGACCACTAAGGAAAAGAATTTCCGGGTACATTTCTGCCACGGATCCAAGAGGTCCCTATCTGGCTTGTCTAAACATTTCCGAGAGAAGCATGATGGGAACACGAGCAGTTTGATTGCTAAGTGGATAGAGAGTGACAAAATCTGCACAGGGGGCGATTTAAAAAGAACCTTATTGAATCAAGAAAGTTTCTGGATTCTGACCCTGAATGCAAGATGTTCTATGGGGTAAATTTTCAGAATGGACTTGATTTATTTTTACTGCGTTTCCTTTCTATCTGATATGCAATCTCAAGCACTGAGTATGCCAAACTCAATCATAATTTAGATGGTACGGGAATTCGCCATGCATTACCACCATTCTGTAAGAATTCATCCACACGTACATTTGTCAATATGGCAGAATATGCACATGATGATATGTACAAACAATTGATATAACCCCAAAGGATATGCGTTAATATACTTGTATTGGGAAATTGTTTAGGTCACATGTACATCAGGAGCACAAGGGGTTGAGGTTATGTTGGGTTGGCACGAGCATTGGGTCTTTTTACTAGCGGCATGGTCAATCACACAGGAATCCCCTTATCACCAAGGATACACTATTGATTAGTTGTCCATGATGTATCCTCTGGTGTGAGGAGAGATAATGACTGAGGGCTCAGACTGAGCCTTGTGCCCTTTTACCGGTAGGTAAATGTATAGTTTGCATTGGACCTTCATTTGGCTTTGCACTTACCAGGGCGGGAAATTTTACATCTTGATTAGAGATGGGCGAGTCTACTCTCTAGGACTCGGGACTCGGCGATTCTGAAGGTACTCGCAGGACTCGTTACTCGGCGAATCTCCCAGCTTGGACTCGCACAGTGACGAGTCCAATGGAATTCAATGGCAATAAGCTTGACTCTTCACAGATACCCGCTGTCAGCAGCGAGTCTGAGCGAGTCTACGATTCCGAGTCCTACGAGTCTACAATTCCGAGTCCTGTATACTGTATTCGGGAGTCGGACTCTCGAATACAGAATCTGTTATGTTCCGAGTCAGCACAGTGTGCGTGTTAGGTCAGAAAACTTGTGAAGATAGCCAATCATAGTCATTAATGCCATAGCAAAGTTGGTTGTCGCAGGACTATGATTGGCTGCTGTCCATCGTGATGCCTATGTCATGTATGACAGGCAAGGCAGTATATAAGGCTTGTCCCCGCCATTTTGGCCACATTCCTGAGACGATCTGACCTAGTAAAGGGAGAGAGAGATATATGCTGGAGCAGATCAGGGATTGTCAGTGTAGGGAAGATTCCTTATATTAACCCAAACAGCTCTTGTGAGAGCTAGGAGGAGGACAGAGTAGTGCTGTGTAGGCAGGCAGGCAGGCAGGCAGGGAGGGAAGGAAGGAGAAGCCTTACAGTGCACACAGGACGGACCTCATAGCTTAGCTTACTCACTCAGCTTTGCTAACAGCTGCAGTCAGAGGCTTAGCTGAGGTGCTGTTTCCTTTTTGTTTTTGCACCAGATCGATTTTTGTTCCTAATAACCCATAGAGCGTTATTTTTTCTGTGGCAGACCAGTGCGTTGCTGCTCTCCTACCTTTAAATAGCACGTACACCACCTTAGGGAGTGTAGTGTGCGGCTTCACTGCCAAGTGTGAGCGCGCACACTTACCCCGCCAGCAAGTGACGCATACAGCAACACCAAACCACATCTCGGTGGCTGTGCGCACTTAAAACCAATTTTTTTAGGGAGTGTAGTGTGCGGCTTCACTGCCAAGTGTGAGCGCGCACACTTACCCCGCCAGCAAGTGACGCATACAGCAACACCAAACCACATCTCGGTGGCTGTGCGCACTTAAAACCAATTTTTTTAGGGAGTGTAGTGTGCGGCTTCACTGCCAAGTGTGAGCGCGCACACTTACCCCGCCAGCAAGTGACGCATACAGCAACACCAAACCACATCTCGGTGGCTGTGCGCACTTAAAACCAATTTTTTTAGGGAGTGTAGTGTGCGGCTTCACTGCCAAGTGTGAGCGCGCACACTTACCCCGCCAGCAAGTGACGCATACAGCAACACCAAACCACATCTCGGTGGCTGTGCGCACTTAAAACCAATTTTTTTAGGGAGTGTAGTGTGCGGCTTCACTGCCAAGTGTGAGCGCGCACACTTACCCCGCCAGCAAGTGACGCATACAGCAACACCAAACCACATCTCGGTGGCTGTGCACACTTAAAACCAATTTTTTTAGGGAGTGTAGTGTGCGGCTTCACTGCCAAGTGTGAGCGCGCACACTTACCCCGCCAGCAAGTGACGCATACAGCAACACCAAACCACATCTCGGTGGCTGTGCGCACTTAAAACCAATTTTTTTAGGGAGTGTAGTGTGCGGCTTCACTGCCAAGTGTGAGCGCGCACACTTACCCCACCAGCAAGTGACGCATACAGCAACACCAAACCACATCTCGGTGGCTGTGCGCACTTAAAACCAATTTTTTTAGGGAGTGTAGTGTGCGGCTTCACTGCCAAGTGTGAGCGCGCACACTTACCCCGCCAGCAAGTGACGCATACAGCAACACCAAACCACATCTCGGTGGCTGTGCGCACTTAAAACCAATTTTTTTAGGGAGTGTAGTGTGCGGCTTCACTGCCAAGTGTGAGCGCGCACACTTACCCCGCCAGCAAGTGACGCATACAGCAACACCAAACCACATCTCGGTGGCTGTGCGCACTTAAAACCAATTTTTTTAGGGAGTGTAGTGTGCGGCTTCACTGCCAAGTGTGAGCGCGCACACTTACCCCGCCAGCAAGTGACGCATACAGCAACACCAAACCACATCTCGGTGGCTGTGCGCACTTAAAACCAATTTTTTTAGGGAGTGTAGTGTGCGGCTTCACTGCCAAGTGTGAGCGCGCACACTTACCCCGCCAGCAAGTGACGCATACAGCAACACCAAACCACATCTCGGTGGCTGTGCGCACTTAAAACCAATTTTTTTAGGGAGTGTAGTGTGCGGCTTCACTGCCAAGTGTGAGCGCGCACTCTTACCCCGCCAGCAAGTGACGCATACAGCAACACCAAACCACATCTCGGTGGCTGTGCGCACTTAAAACCAATTTTTTTAGGGAGTGTAGTGTGCGGCTTCACTGCCAAGTGTGAGCGCGCACACTTACCCCGCCAGCAAGTGACGCATACAGCAACACCAAACCACATCTCGGTGGCTGTGCGCACTTAAAACCAATTTTTTTAGGGAGTGTAGTGTGCGGCTTCACTGCCAAGTGTGAGCGCACACACTTACCCGCCAGCAAGTGACGCATACAGCAACACCAAACCACATCTCGGTGGCTGTGCGCACTTAAAACCAATTTTTTTAGGGAGTGTAGTGTGCGGCTTCACTGCCAAGTGTGAGCGCGCACACTTACTCCGCCAGCAAGTGACGCATACAGCAACACCAAACCACATCTCGGTGGCTGTGCGCACTTAAAACCAATTTTTTTAGGGAGTGTAGTGTGCGGCTTCACTGCCAAGTGTGAGCGCGCACACTTACCCCGCAGCAAGTGACGCATACAGCAACACCAAACCACATCTCGGTGGCTGTGCGCACTTAAAACCAATTTTTTTAGGGAGTGTAGTGTGCGGCTTCACTGCCAAGTGTGAGCGCGCACACTTACCCGCCAGCAAGTGACGCATACAGCAACACCTACTCCAACTCGGTGACTGTGCATTCGTCAACAATGTCTCAAAAAAAAACAATTACCAAAAAGGATGTTGCAAAGGGACAGGGACGAGGTCGTGGCCGCAGCAGTCTTGCCCAAGAAGGCACTGGTACAAGTACACAGCCTAGGATTGATAGAACGTCCTTTTTTCTACCTAGAAATCCCTGTACTCAAAAAAAACGTGTGTTGAGGCCGGATGAGCATGACAAGATAACATCTTGGATTGCTCAGACGCCCTCGACCACTGGTTCTTGCAGTACACAATCATCCGTGCCAAGACATTCTAGTGTCGCTACAGACAATGCAGCGCCATCCAATCCTCAAAGTCTTCCTATTGCCTCAACCCATCGGCAGCCAGAGGTAAATTTGGATCTCGACCTTGGTCACTCCGATGACTTATTCGGTTCTTATCAAGGGGTTTCTTTGTCACTGCCTGATGAGATACTTGAAGTAGACGAAATGTCTACTCATGGCCAAAGTTTGGAAGCACCTCGTCCTGAAGAAAGACACTTTCACGAAATGCAAACAGTATCTCAGGAGGTGGATGATGATGAGGATGATGAGACACACATCTCATCTGGCCAGCCAGCTCAGTCAGTTTATCCAGAATCCTTTGAACAGGAAGGGGTGGATGATGACACCACAGATCCTACCTGGATTGCTGAATTGCATAGCCAAGAGAGCAGCCAGGAGGACGAAAGTGGCTATGTACCACTGGCAAAATCACGAAGGCGTACTGTCTCCAGAACACAAACTGTGAGAACAGTTGCCCAAATAGCGTCAACTGTGGCACAAACTGTACCAACTGTTGCACAAACTGCAAACACAGTTGCCCAAAATGTGTCCACAGTTGGTGTTGAACAGAGTCATCCTCCTCTTCCTCCAATTAAAAATAAAGGACGAACAGCCAGTGTGTGGCAATTTTTTAAGGATAGCCCAACAGTACCAAATATGGTTATCTGTAAGATGTGCCAGGCAAGGCTAAGCAGAGGCACGCTAAAAGGAAACCAGAGCACCCGCAGTATGCGCAAGCATATGTCTCTTAAGCACCCAATTCAGTGGGCGCCCTATCAGGGTTCAAAATCAGTGCCTTGTGATCCCAACACTTCCAGGCCACCTCAGATCCATCCTTCACCAGCAAGTGTTCAGGCATCAGCTCCTGCTCAAGCGTACTCCTCCCAATGTGCTTTACAAGACAGACATGACAGTAGTCAATCCTCTTGTCAGTCTGGTCCAAACGTGCAGTTGTCTGTGCCACAGCTGTATGAAAGACAGCGGAAGTTCCAACCGACACACCCATATTCCCAAAAAGTGACTGCGAAAATAGCAAAGTTGTTAGCTGTGGAAATGTTGCCGTTTAGGCTTGTGGGTACAGAGTCTTTTCGGGAGTTGATGGCTGAGGCAGCACCACGATACTCTGTACCCAGCCGCTACTTTTTCTCACGTAGTGCCGTTCCCGCGTTACACCAGCACGTGGTTAACAACTTAAAACGTGCTTTAACAAATGCTGTCACTGCAAAAGTCCACCTAACAACGGACACGTGGACAAGTAGTTGTGGACAGGGCAGATACATTTCACTAACGGCTCACTGGATCAACCTGTTGGAGAGTGTCCCAACTTCTAAAACTGTACCATCTGACATACTACCAACTCCATGAATAGCGGGCCCAACATCATTCCGGGTGTCCGCCTCATCATATATGTCCAGTGCACAATCTGCTTCTGCAACTTCATTGTCCACTGCTGAGCCTCCCGCACCATCACGTCCGAGTTGGGAGCTTTGCAGTACTGCTTCAGCAAGGCGACAACAGGCTCTTCTGAAGCTTATCTGCCTAGGTGACACACGTCACACTGCAACTGAGTTGTGGAAAGGTCTCAAGCAACAGACCGATGAGTAGCTGGCCCCACTGGAACTACAACCAGGTCTAGTTGTGAGCGATAATGGTGCAAACCTTGTGGCAGCAATAAAGCACGGTAAACTTGTACATGTGCCTTGCATGGCTCACGTCCTGAACCTGGTAGTTCAGAAATTCCTCAAAATATACCCAGAGTTATCTGAGCTACTGGATAAGGTGAGGCGAATTTGCGCCCACTTTAGACATTCGTCCACAGCAGCTGCAAGTCTTTCAGCCCTTCAAATCCAATTTAACTTGCCGAAACACAGGCTAATGTGCGACATGCCTACGCGATGGAACTCCACCTTCCATATGTTGGCAAGGTTTAATGAACAGCAGAAGGCAATAGCGGAATATCAGCTGCAACATGCCCGTCAACCCGGAAGTCATACCATACACATCAGTACTTTTGAGTGGGTCTGGATCGCTGACCTTTGCGAGTTGCTGGATAACTTCGAATACTGCACCAAACTTGTCAGTGGGGATCAGTCGATTATCAGTCTCACCATCCCCATGCTCTGCCTGCTCAAAGAATCCCTAATGAATCTCAAAACAGATGCTTTGAGAGCACAGCGGATGGCTATGGAGCCAGAATTGAACATCGCTGATCCTAGCCACCCAAGCGAATATCAGCAAGCTACATTGGTTCAGGAAGATGGTGATGAGGGTGATGATGAAGAAGATTTATTTTTCTCTGGTACTGATGTGAACCCTGATGGTACTCCCAACCCTACGTTTATGTCGGTACAGCATGGGTGGGCTGAAAAGGAGGAGGCGGACACCGATTTAGAGGCCACCACGCGTAGTGATCTTCATTCTGTTGTAACCGAGGAGATGAGTCTTTGCAGCTTAGCACACATGGCTGAAGTAATGTGTCAATGTGTCTCCAAAGATCCACGCGTCATACACATCTATGACAGCGACCTCTACTGGTTGTCAACGTTTTTGGACCCACGGTACAAAGACAAATTTCAGTCGCTGCTGTCGCACTCATCCAGGGGCTTAACGATGGATAATGTAAAGAGGGTTCTTCTTGATATTTTGCTGGCAATATCACCGTCTGAATCCGCTATACATCGAAGAACCAGCTTTTTCCAACAGCAGCCTTTGGTTGGGACACAAACGCCATCAATGACAAGAAGAGGTGGGGGTAAGATGTCCGCCAACTGGGCGATGTTCAACAGACCTTCCAATCAAGAACGGAATTTGCCTACGGTCACCTTGAGTAGGAGACAACAATTGTCCAACATGGTGCAGCAGTATCTCAGTGACAGTACCAGATTCCTAACCGACCCTTCGGTACCCTTTAATTACTGGGTTTCCAAGCTGCACACTTGGACTGAGCTCTCATTGTATGCCTTGGAGGTGCTGGCATGCCCAGCTGCTAGTGTGACATCAGAGCGTGTTTTCAGTGCCGCTGGGGGTATAGTCACTGATAGAAGGTCCCGCCTCACCACAGAAAATGCCGACAGGCTCACTCTAATTAAATTCAACAAGGATTGGATATCGTCACAGTTCCTAAGCCCTCCAGACGACAGTACACAATCCTAGATTAACCTAATCATAATTTATATGATTGGGAGATTGCGCTGTTAACAATATGCCCATTTTGGACAGGAATTAATTACATGTCCCTTAGCTCTGTTGATTTCATTAGGCACCCAGTCCAAGCAATAATATGCTATGGGCCAAGCGCCCTGCTTTATGTAACAAAAGACTTTATTAAGCCCTTTGGGCTAATTTTTTGAGGCACCAAGCCTATGCCTGCATAGTGGGCGTTGCTTGTTGTATGCTCCTAGTCCAAGCAATAATATGCTATGGGCCAAGCGCCCTGCTTTATTTAAAAATAGACTTTATTAAGCCCTTTGGGCTAATTTTTGGAGCCACCCTGGCTAACAAGCTTATCATGGCCCTTAGGCCTGCATTTATACCAAAAATGCCAAACAGCCCCTTGGGCTAATTTTTGGAGCCACCCAGGCTAACAAGCTTATCATGGTTTTGGAGACACCCTGGCTAACAAGCTTATCATGCCTCTTAGGTCTGCATTTATACCAAAAATGCCAAACAGCCCCTTGGGCTAATTTTTGGAGCCACCCAGGCTAACAAGCTTATCATGGTTTTGGAGCCACCCTGGCTAACAAGCTTATCATGGCCCTTAGGCCTGCATTTATACCAAAAATGCCAAACAGCCCCTTGGGCTAATTTTTGGAGACACCCAGGCTAACAAGCTTATCATGGTTTTGGAGACACCCAGGCTAACAAGCTTATCATGGCCCTTAGGCCTGCATTTATACCCAAAATGACAAACAGCCCCTTGGGCTAATTTTTCGAGGCACCAAGCCTATGCCTGCATCGTGGGCGTTGCTTGTACTATCATCCTGCTGGAGCCTGGTGAAGGGTCCCACTGTACGCTCCGTAGAAAACGCGTAGACGCGATGTGTAGCATGTAGACGTCCCAACCTCTCACATGTGTGTTCATAGTCTTGTTGCCATAGCGAGGCATTAAGTAACCCCCCAAACACAGGCACTGTTTATTTGTCAGCAACAGTTGTATGTGGAGTCATGATTTGACACTTAGTAACCAAGGTGACTTCATGCGCCATGCGGGCCGTAAAGTACTTGCTAATGATGCTCTCTCTCCCCTCTCCCCCACGCCAAATGTCTCGGGGTAATCCTTGACTCCTCCCTCTCCTTCAAGCCCCACCTGTAGTCCCTAACCAAGTCCCTGTAACTCCAACTCAAAAATATTTCACCAATTCGCTCGTTCCTCAATTCTGACACTGCTGAAACACTCATTAATGCCCTCATCATCCCCCGCCTTGACTACTGCAACCTCCTTCGCACAGGCCTCCCTGCCAACTCTCTTGCACCTCTCCAATCTATACTAAACTCTGCTGCCCGACTAATCCATCTGTCCTCACGCTACTCCCCTGCCTACCCCCTCTGCCAAGCCCTTCACTGGCCCCTCCGCCCCACAGAGAGCTCACTTTAAAACACTGACCATGACATTCAAAGCCTTACACAACCTATCCCCACCATACATCTCCGACATGATCTCCCGATACCATCCCTCACGCAACCTGCGTTCATCCCAAGAACTTGTCCTACACTCCCCCCTCATCTCCTCTTCCCACAACCGCATACAGGATTTCTCCCGGTCATCCGCCATGCTCTGGAACTCCCTGCCCCACTTCATCAGTCACTCGCCTACCCTGGGAACCTTCAAGAGACACCTAAAGACTCACCTCTTCCGACAGGCCTACAACCTGCCATGAGACCCCGCTACACGCCCCACGACCGACACCTTCCCCACCCTATTGTATCCCCACCCACCCCTCGTAGAATGTGAGCCCACGCGTACAGGGTCCTCTACTCTTGTACCTGTATGACCTTATTGTCTATGTTTATTGTACTTGTCCTTGTCTACCTTATCCTCATGTAAAGCGCCATGGAACCTATCGGCGCTATATAAATAAATAATAATTATAATAATGATGATGACTTTAAGCCCACCCACAAAAAAAACTACACATCCATTCCTTGAAAAAAGACAGACACAAAGCTGTTTTTTAAAACTGTGTTTCAAAAACAAAATGGCAGCACTGGTTGGACATTGTGACCATATGAAAGGACACACCCCCAACCAATATCACCCGCTTTTCCATTTTGCGGATACATTTGTAGAAAGAAGAAAAGTAAAATCAGAGCAATTGAACATTTTGCTCCAGATAACAAAAAAATGTAAAATAAAAATAAAGTATTTACAAAAGCACATAGGTTATTAAAATATTAGTGCAATGTAACTGACTGGATACCAACAGGGCACCAGTATGGTATAACAAATGGAGCCCTACATGTCCTGGTAGGTGGGCTGTCCATCTTGTAAAAGGTCAAGGGCCCCATGTATTGCCTGGGCTAACCCTTGAGGGTGGATCCTCTGCTCAGGTGTAGGGAACGCTGGTAGTCCCTGTTAGGTGGCCACTGGCAGTGAGGCAAATGGAGGTTATTGGCCTGCTGTGAGGGTAGTTCACCATCTAGTCACCTCCCTGGCGTGTTAGGGCTGAC
This sequence comes from Allobates femoralis, assembly GCA_033576535.1. Classification (NCBI taxonomy): domain Eukaryota; kingdom Metazoa; phylum Chordata; class Amphibia; order Anura; family Aromobatidae; genus Allobates; species Allobates femoralis. The sequence goes on along the minus strand of JARQOC010000011.1, from coordinate 149,616,087 downwards.
AGCTTCAAGCACTATCTGTAATGTGACCTGCCCGAGTGAGCCTGTCACATGGAATATTACCATGAACTGGTATTATAATGCGGACAGTCCAGCATTACTCTGTTTATAAATTGTTAATCCATGAACAATGGTATTATCTGCGGGCAGTCGCATTACTCTGTTTTAATTTGAATGTGGGACCCATTGACCTAAGCTGGCCCTGGTGCTCGTGGCGGCGGTGGTGGTGCTGGCCCTGCCGCTGGTGGCGGCGGTGGTGGTGCTGGCCCTGCCGCTGGTGGCGTCGATGGTGGTGGTGGTGGTGGTGGTGGCGGCGACGGCGGTGGTGGTGATGGCCCTGCCGCTGGTGGCGGCGGTGGTGGTGCTGGCCCTGCCGCTGGTGTCGTCGATGGTGGTGGTGGTGGTGGTGGCGGCGACGGCGGTGGTGGTGATGGCCCTGCCGCTGGTGCCGGCGGTGGTGGTGCTGGCCCTGCCGCTGGTGGCGACGATGGTGGTGGTGGTGGTGGTGGCGGCGACGGCGGTGGTGGCGGCGGCCGTGGTGGTGGTGGTGGGTTTTCTCCACGCCGCCTTCTGTTTGGAGGTGGAGGGTTAGCTGCACACCGCCCTCTGTAGTAAGCTTCTCTGTGGGTAAATTAAAAAAAAATTTGGTGAATGCATTGCATTTGGAAACAAAAACATAGGTCAAACATTAAGTTGCACGCTTTTTAGACTCTGTGCATCTGTGTATTCTTAATCAGATATTTTTTATAATTATTAAAGAATAACCAACTGTACATAACATAAAGGAATACGTGACTTTGTTTGCTAATTCCATAATAATACATAATTTTTCCCCCCCTTATTACCACCCACCCCCCCCATCCCATCTAATCTAGACGATCAATAACACCAATGGTTCACATGAAAAAAACGTCCCCTGACTTCACTTTTAACTTGACATACTTAATTTACAAAACTTTTAGCTTATATCATCTATATAAACCAGGGAAGGGGTTGAAACGTATACAATATATATATATATAATCTATTTATATAATCGGGAGTTTGAAATTGGGGCACTGTAGCCGAATCCCAAACTCCTTAGCGTCACTGCGAGCGGAGACGCGTATGCGCCTTCGCGAGCCGCAGACGCTTAACTCGCACAGCCGCTATAGCGTTTTCGCGAGCGGCCTCGCGCCCTCTGCTCCCAGCAAGACCTGCGCCCCTGACAGCGCCCCATCCGCCCCGGCATGCTGGCATCTGTACTTACCCCGTCTGTGCACCCACAGGTCTTAGCAGATCACTGATGCTGACAGCGGGGGGGACAACACAGACAATCAAATCAGGAGGAGGTCAGTGTCAGGAGGAGATGACAGCTGCCCGCCGGGGCCTGTGACACTGCAGAGGTCACAGCGGGGCTGTGTGTGCGGACAACGGGGAGGCCGGGGGCTACGGACGTACCGGACACGTCCTCTGCTCCCGGAGATCTGCCGCGGGTCCGCGCTCGCAGCATATCTGACGCAGGAGCCGCGCTCACCCCGCCCACACCACGCCCTCTGCCAAACAACCCACACCTCTCACTGCCCTCCTGCAGCTAACCACCCCATGTTTACCTTTGCCATGATGTCATTCAGCTGCGGCCGCTATCTTTAATAAGGTCAGTAATGATGGCAGTAATTGGATCTCTGCTCCCTCTAGCCCGCACCAACACTGTAGCACCATCTATTAACCCTATTCTCATCACCTATATACTCTGCTACCCACAGAGCGGCCTGTATACTCTGCTACCCACAGAGCGGCCTGTATACTCTGCTACCCACTGAGCCACCTGTATACTCTGCTACCCACAGACCCGCCTGTATACTCTGCTACCCACAGAGCCGTCTGTATACTCTGCTACCTCAGAGCTGCCTGTATACTCTGCTACCCACAGAGCCGCCTGTATACTCTGCTACCTCAGACCCGCCTGTATACTCTGCTACCCACAGAGCCGTCTGTATACTCTGCTACCTCAGACCCGCCTGTATACTCTGCTACCCACAGAGCGGCCTGTATACTCTGCTACCCACAGAGCCGCCTGTATACTCTGCTACCCACAGAGCTGCCTGTATACTCTGCTACCCACAGAGCCGCCTGTATACTCTGCTACCCACAGAGCCGCCTGTATACTCTGCTACCCACAGAGAGGCATGTATACTCTGCTACCCACAGAGCGGCCTGTATACTCTGCTACCCACAGACCCGCCTGTATACTCTGCTACCCACCTAGCCGCTTGTATACTCTGCTACCCACAGAGCCGCCTGTATACTCTGCTACCCACAGAGCCGCCTGTATACTCTGCTACCTCAGACCCGCCTGTATACTCTGCTACCCACAGAGCCGCCTGTATACTCTGCTACCCACAGAGCCGCCTGTATACTCTGCTACCTCAGACCCGCCTGTATACTCTGCTACCCACAGAGCCGTCTGTATACTCTGCTACCTCAGACCCGCCTGTATACTCTGCTACCCACAGAGCGGCCTGTATACTCTGCTACCCACAGAGCCGCCTGTATACTCTGCTACCCACAGAGCCGCCTGTATACTCTGCTACCCACAGAGCCGCCTGTATACTCTGCTACCCACAGAGCGCCTGTTACTCTGTACCAGAGCGCTTATACTCTGCTACCCACAGAGCGGCATGTATACTCTGCTACCCACAGAGCGGCCTGTATACTCTGCTACCCACAGACCCGCCTGTATACTCTGCTACCCACAGAGCCACCTGTATACTCTGCTACCCACAGAGCTGAATTGGAACCTAATGTATATATTAATAAATAATAATAATTGTACACAACAGTGCTGCAGACACATACCTTGGCATACGGGCCACCGGGTGAAGGAAGGACAGCCGGTCGTAGAAATGGTAGTGGGTCAGCAATGGAGCTGCTCCCGGTTCTCTCTACGAGTACTGCCGGTACTGCTTCCTATGCTGGTCCCGGCAGCTCCTCCACCGTTTTTTAAGATGGTCAACTGTGAAATGATTTCAAACCGGGTTTAGAGATGTGTAATATTTGAAACACCAAAAGTATGTGTACAAATCAACAATAAAATTTTATTCATGTTGTGTGTGTAATGTGTATACAAGGCACAGTGACACGACAGTGTGGAACATCATCAACAGCATTACGGACATTGAGCTCACGTGGCCACAATCACAAATGAGGCAGGACACATGTCAACGCATAGAGAATGTAATAGTGCGGGCACCAGACTCTGGTCATTAGTGGTATTTATATACACCCAACCCCTTGGCCGTAAGAGCCAGGAGGATCAGACCTTAAACTAAGTGTACTGTTGTGACCCCATCCAAATATAGGCAACTATGCGGTGGAGCATGATAACACATTCAGGGTCCTGTATACCCTGCTATGGGGGCCCTGTATTCCCACTGCTGGGGGCCCTGTATACCCACTGGGGCACTGTCTACCCACTGCTGGGGGCCCTGTATACCCACTGGGGCACTGTCTACCGACTGCTGGGGGACCTGTATACCCACTGCTGGGGGGGCCTGTACACCCACTGAGGGCCCTGTATACAGGGACTGACTGGCACCCTACAGTTTGGGTGGCAACCCTCCCTCACCGGCCCGACACAGGTGAGGACGGGGGGGGGGTGATGACTGGCGGCCGCCTCACAGTCACCGCAGCTCCCGCAGTCTCCTAGGGCTCTCTCCCAGCCGCAGCCTCGTGCTCCTCACAGCCGCTCGCTCACAGTCGCAGCCGCACGCCACTCACAGACGCTCACTCCCGGACGCAGCCGCGCGCTGATGATGTCATCGCGCGGCCAGGAGCTTCCGTTTCCGCCTGCTGCTTCAGGGACACGCGGATGATTCATGCTCCTGCAGCCGCATGACCCGTGGCCCCTGGGCCAGTCCGCCCCTGCCTGTATACCACAATATGGGGGCATGTATACCCATCTGGGGGCCTGTATACTCTGCAGGGGGAGGTGTATACTCTGCTGGGGGGCTGTCTACCAGTGATAGCCGCTGTATACCAGGATGGCGGTCAATATGTTTTCACAGTTTTTGGGGGCAAAAATATGGGGGTCGGCTTATACACGGGTCGGCTTATACACGAGTATATATACAGTAAATGCAATATATAACGTGTGAACTCATTTAAATTACTTAGATTGCTCTGTTCCTCATGGTCACTCCGATGGAACGCAGGGAACATCTCTTGGGCGATCTCTCTCCAGGCTGTATTAATTTGGGTCTTATCCCCATAGTCAGGATCTGTAGGGAGCCATAGAAATGGACGAGCCTCCACAACTTGAATAAGACGCAGTGTGTTCACCGTGCCACGGCCTGCTGCCATGATTGCACTGATGAATGGATTGCTATGTGTGTGCGCCTGTCAGCGCGACTCGTTTCCTGTTTCCTTAAAGCATGGTGTGTGCTGGAGAATCGATTCCCTCGCATCATCGGCTCCAAGCCTCCAAATAAGAGAAAAAGCAGCGAGTTTGGACTCGCACACTTTCAGAGACACATCAGCGAGTTGTAAATGTCATTATTCGCTATTACTCGGTTCCCTATTCATTAACATTGGACTCGCAACGAGTCCCGAGTCCTGGACTCGGACTCGTTGGGGTCTTGCGATTCCGAGTCTTTTAGGACTCGCCCATCTCTAATCTTGATAATTCAGTCATTACTTGTTCCTTGTTGAACATTAGGGGTTAAAGTTCTTGAAACCGTGAGTTCAATATTTTGCATATTACAACCCAGTTATAGGAGCTGTCTCAACATCACTTTTAACACACTATTTGTTTGTATTATAGAAATTTCGTATGTCTGGATACCTTTTTTAGGAAGGTGGTCTCTTATATACAGTATTAACATATTTTTCCATATCATATATACTGTATATACCTATGAAAATCTAGTGTCTACTTAGCACTTATGATCATTATGATCAGAATGTTTATTGTTCTCCAATAAAGAATGGAAAATTGCCTAGTCTTTTATTGCATACACGGAAAGGACAAATATTATTTTCTGCCTGGACGCTAATATATACCTGCACGGATATCATTTTCATGTGACGGTCTATTTATTTATGTCCATGTTCATGTGCTTGTAAAATTGTTATAGTACATCATGTGTGGAGGTTGCCAAAATGCAAATTATGTGTTGCATATACTGTATGTGTCCATGTATGCATATGGAACACATATTATGGCATCACTTAGCATTTGAAGGTAGGAGTATCCTTGGTTTGATTGCAATTAATAACTATTAATAATTAGTAAGGGGCATGGCAGGGGGCATGGCCACTGGCCCCATGCTCCACACATACACTCCAGCCCTGATATACCGTCCTATGCACAGCACAACACTGCAAAGACCATGACCATGACCATGGCCATGGCACCATGACCATGACCATGACATGACCATGACCATGACCATGACCATGACCATGACCATGACCATGACCATGACCATGACCATGACCATGATGACCATGACCATGACCATGACCATGACCATGACCATGGGCAGCACAGTGGCTCAAGTGGTTAGCACTGCAGCCTTTGTAGCACTGAGATCCCAAAGTCCTGGGTTCAGTTCCCACCAAGGAAAACATCTTCAAGGAGTTTGTATGTTCTCTCATGTTTGCATGGGTTTCCTCTGGGTACTACAGTTTCCTCCCACATTGCAAAGACATACTGATAGAATGTTTAGATTGTGAGCCTCAATAGGGACAGCTTTACTGATGTATGTAAAGTGCTTTAGAATTAATAGCACTATATAAATATTATTATTATGACATTGTAGGAATCTCAATCACTTTCCTGGTACTGTGAAATGCCGCATTTTTGCATGTTTTGGGCTGCATAACTGCATGGATAAATTGCCACAGACTGAAGCTTGTGAACGCATATTTGTAGTGCATGCTGTAATTCTTTACACATGGACCTGAGGTGTCACATAGCCTTAGGCCAGGGTCACATTTGCGTTATGACCCTGGCCTGCCAGATTCCGGTTTTATTTTAGAACTTTTTCCAGCGCCGCATAGCGTTACCGCTATGCGGTGCTGGAAGACGCTGCCCTTAGTTACCCGCTGTTTACCTTAACGACCTGTCACACAGGCAGCTGCTCGGAGTGCGCTTTACAGCGCCGCACAGGAAACCGTTGCAGACAGCGTTGCAGCGGCGCTGGAAAAAGTTTTAAGATAAAACTGGAATCCGGCAGGCCAGGGTCATAACGCAAATGTGACCCTGGCCTTAAACTGCCTGGGTACAAGACCATAACATGAACAGAAAGTGCCTTCACATGGATTGATAAACAGAATACACCATAATACTGTACATGTATTCCTACATTGAGATTGATATCATATAAGACAATCTATAATTGGGAACATTGAAATAGAATTTTTTTTTTCAGCTGTTAATAGATATTACTTGATAATACAGGTGTGTACTATAACGTGTGTGTGAAGGCCACTTCACACACACAGATATCTGAGTCCAATATCTGAACAGATCTCTGGTTGCAGTGAAATCATGGATACATTGCTCCATTTTGTGGCAGTGTACAACATGGAGCAATGTATCCATGATTTCACTGCAACCAGAGATCTGTTCAGATATTGGACTCAGATATCTGTGTGTGTGAAGTGGCCTTAACAGATGCTGCAGTCTTTGGATGCCTTGCTGTACCTGTCACTGAGGAGTGATGATGATGATGATCCATTGAAAGTTGCAAGGCCAGGAATCTACCATATTCCTATGGGGAAGAGGAGACCATGCAGAGCTGAATTGATCAATGTAATGATTTGTCACTGCTCGTATCTTCACATTAACAGTACACATTATGCATCATCATACAGCAGATGATCACAGTGTATATTTCTAACTGCTTGGAGACATGATTGCTATTTGAAGCCTGGACCCCTGTCACATAGGATGGTATATCAGGGGATAAATTGTATGTGTGTGAACATGGGGCTGCCGGTCACGCCCCCTACTATGCCCTCTCCCCATATAGAAATGTGAGGGGATGTGAATGTTGGTTGATCCTGCAACCCCAGCATCCACACCCCTGACACACCTCCTGTTTTTGCTTCTACATGAAGCTCTCAGTCGGAGATTTCGGTTCCCTGAGGTGGGGGTCAGAGCAGAGGAGCAGTTATGATTTTATTGATTTATAAGAAGTCTATAAATCCTAGAACTGCAGTGTACAGCTCTGCTTCAACATGTAGGAGGGCAGGAACCGTACTAACAAGTTTTCTCTCACTGGAGTTCCCCTTTAAATGTCTAGCGCTGAGACATATTATATATCTATTGACACATAATATTATCTCAACAGGCGGGTTATACGTGTCACCCCTAGGCTTGTGGCAGCAGCATTTCTTTACATATATTTTGCTTGCTCTGGTGTGTAATTATTATTTTGTTGATATTTGATGCCGGACTCTGTGACTTTTATCAGTGTTTGAGGCTGCTCCATGAAGTCCTCCCCCCTTCTTTCCCCACCCTGCCCCCCTTTTTTTCCCCTCTTTCTCCCTCTTTCCTTCTTTTCTCTCTTGATGCCTCTTGAAAGGGTCTGTCCCTCTTTTTGAGGGTGTGTTACCTATCTTATAGGTTATAGCACCACTATTTTGCTTGGTTCCCTATAATAGGAACTGCCTCTACTCCAGTGCTTTCTTTTCTCTTATTGCTTGGCTTAATGCCTGGACATTAAAAATCTCTCATTTGCATGTATTTTGTTGATGTTGTGCGACTTATAGTCTGGTTCGTACACCAAGTTCCACATTTATCATTCTCTGTTTTTGACTACCGCATCAACTGTGCATGTTTTTTGGTTTCTTTCTAACAGCTACACGGTCTGTTTAGAACATCTAAAGGTACTGTCACATGCCGCAATATCGCTCTGAAGGTAAGGCGATGTGTCGCTCCGGAAATCTATTCACCTACAGCGGAACCAATCTTGCCTAATTCCATCGCCGCTTCACACACCACAATCTCAAAGGCAATTTGGGTGTACATGTTCAGCGCGGCGAGGAGATAGGCGTGCCACAGTGGTTTATACCGTGTCCCTTACACGCTCATTGGACAACACAACTGCGTTACGATTGGTCAGCCTGCTCTGGAAGGCTGGCTAATATATGGCGCCATTGTCTATCGGAGTTTGTCACAAATACACGCTTGTGTCATCAATTGTGACTCCTGCAACACACACACTGGCCCATGGCACGCATCTATGATGTGTAGCCCAACATCTGAGCTGTCATGTGTGGCACTATACTCCACACAGCGCAACTTAATACACGCGGACAACATAGCTTGCCCTATTCAATGGCGCGCGTAATTGCACTGAGTTTGCATATGGTTGTGTAGCAGAAGATGTGCGTGGTGCTAAACGGACAGCTCTTCAAATATGGCGCGGTGTCAACTGATAGCCAATGGGAACACAGTAGCCGACAGCAATCTTCTCAGATGGGGCGCGGACTACAGGACGCTGAGGCACGCCTATGGGAAATCACAGACAATGCTTTTTCCATCACTATCGCCCTGTCACACACCAAAACATGAAAATATCGCCTTACCGATTGCGCCTGATTACTGAGCACTGTTCAGGAATCAAGCGATTTATCACCGCGAAATTGCCCAATCACATGCCGCATGAGGCAATTTCACGGCGATTTTGCCGGGGCAATACATCGCCTTTCAGATTTCCAGGCGAGATTGCGGCATGTGACGGTACCGTAAGAAAAATCAATTGAGCTCTTCGGTATTTCATTCATTCCAGTGGTATTTTCTGTCTCCTATACATTCACTTTGAGTGCAAATTCTATTGTGATATTTTTATATAAACTTTAATATTTATAGATTTAGACATGGGCACTTTGTATTTTGTGTGTCTCGTACACAATTTTAATTGTTTTTAAAGTTTGTGCTTTGTGTCCCTTTCTTGTTGTGGTATTTTTCTAATAAACTTTTGAATAAGCTCACTCACTACTTGAGAATATTTCTCCTTTGATCTCGGTCATAACATACACGTTTTCTTGTTTCTAATACATGTTCACTCTTATACGTGTGACTGGTGGATCACACAACTGTGCCACTCAAAACTCCCTTTCTAATATCTTGTTCTCGCAAGTTTCCAACAGGCTCTCTGTCAGGGAATAACCGCCCTCTCAAGCCCTGAAGAAATTGTCACAAGACTTCCGGCGGCTTATTAGGTCAGAGGCTCTGTATGATGCTTGGAGGGTGGATCACCCCGGGGAGAGGGCCTTCTCTTTTTATTCACATCCTCACAAGTCTCACACCAAAATCGACTACTGCTTCATAAAGTCACAATGGCTGGGGCTCTTCGAGAGGGTGAAGTTGGGCTCTATCACGTGGTCGGATCACTCCCCCGGTCATGGATTTTAAAAAGGACAACTCTCAGCCTAGACCTTTGCATTGGCATTTGAACGAGTCCCTGCTCAAAGACCCTGTCATCAGGGCCTCCCTGCAAAAGCACCTTGTGGAATATTTCCAGCTTAACTTAGGCTTGGTCTCTTCAATGAAAACTCTATGGGAAGCCCACAAGGCTGTGATGATTGGCCATTGTATAAAAGAAGGGGCCAGGGCTAAGAGGAATGCTAAGGCCCAACAGAATTCTTTGACCGCCCAGCTCAAACATCAAGAGGAGGAGCTCTCGATGTCCCCTTCCCTGACTACCTTAAGAAATGTCCTTAGACTTAGGGAAAGGTTGAAGGATTTGGCAACAAGAGAAGTGGAGAAGCTAATGGCTTTCACTAGACAGAAATATTACAAAATAGGAAATAAAGCTCACACTCTACTTGCTCACCAACTCATAGAGTGTTCTACGTCTTCCTGCCCCCAGGCCTTAAGGGATGATAGGGGTGTTACTCATTACCACCCTGCTTCTATTGCAGATATTTTTTATAAATATTACAACAAACTCTACAACCTGCAGAACTCTCCCAGCACAAGTTCCCATGGGGCAATGGCGATTGAGGAGTATCTCTCCACCCTCGATCTCCTTTGTCTGCCCCAGGAGGTGATTGATGCACTTAATGATACAATATCTCTAGAGGAGCTGGAGTTAATCTTGGAGTCTCTGCCCCAGGGAAAGTTGCCTGGCTCAGAGAGCTTGACTTATTTCTACTACAAGTCGTTCGCCAGGGAGCTTGTATCCAACATGTCTACTGTATTCAACTGTTTTTTACAGGGTGCCCCTATCCACCCTCCATACTCCATTTTCACCTAATTCTCCTCCCGAAGCTGCCCAGGGATCTCCATGACTGTGCCAACTATAGGCTGATAGCTCTTCTGAGCTCCGACTTGAAGATATTCACCAAGCTATTAGCATCTCAACTTAATCGCTGGTTACCCCAACTCGTGCACAAAAACCTGGTGGGATTAATCCCTTGCCATCAGGGGGGAGATAATACCAGGAGAGACTTGGTGAATGTCGAGTGGCAGAAAATAGCAGATGTTGGTGTTGGTGTCGTCGACGCAGAGAAGGCTTTTCACTGCCTCTCTTATCCTTTCCTTTTTGGGACGATGAAGGTTTTTGGCATCTCAGGCAGCTATATGTTAGCTCTAAAATTCTTATATAACTGCCCTACAGCTGCAATTAAGCTCCCTTTATGTACCTCCAGGCCTTTTGCCCTCTCAAATGGCTCTAGGCAGGGGTGTCCCCTGTCTCCTCTTCTTTTCGCACTGTGCATAAAACATCTAGCGGCAGCAGTCTGGCGTAATCCTGACGTCTTGGGGGTCTCAGTTGGAAGCAAATGATCAAAGATTTCCCTTTTCGAGGCCGATGTCTTCTTTTTGCTCACTAACCTCCATGTGTCTCTCTCGAAGCTCATGTGCATGCTGAAGGAGTACGAGTGTCTCTCGGGTTATAAAATTAATTCAAGCAAAATGAAGGCCATGCCATTGAACCTTGCTCCTGAGGTGCTAGACAATCTATGCTTGAAATTAAGTTTAGTTGAAGATGGAAGCAATATGAAATATTTAGGGGTTAATTTGACATCCTCCTCTTATGACATCCTATACAAATTTTCCCTTTTCAGAGAGTTGAGAGCCCTCTTGAGCAAATGGCTACCTCTGCCCCTTTCTTGGAGCAGATGGCAGTGAAGATGAGTTTACTTCCTAAATTAATATACTTCTTAAACCCCCCCACCCCTGGTCAAGATACTGCTAAAAGAGTTAAAATACCTCCTAGCAGCTATCATAAGGTTCATGTGGTGTAATAAGCATTAGTGATGAGCGAGCAGTAAAATGCTCGGGTGCTCGATGCTCGGGTCGAGCATATTGAGATGCTCGGGTGCTCGACCCGAGTACCAAGCCCAATGTTAATCTATGGGAAACCCAAGCACTTTTCCAGCAGACACCCCAGGCAGCCTGGATAAACCCTAAAAAAGTCACAAATGTATGAGAACAGTGCTCTAATGACATGGGAACAGCATGGAGAAGACCCCTTTAAGCATTTCTGACTCCCAGGTCACTGCTGTGAACAATGTTGTCTGAGTATTACGCCACTTTTACCCACTCACAATAAAACATCCAAAAGCGAAACCAAAATGGAATTTCCTGGGGAAAATGTTAAGGGCTCATATTCACTTGTGAGACAGTGTTGGTGTATTTGTTTATTACACTGAAGATTTTTTACAAAAAAATTGGGAGGCACTCCGATGCCCCTTTGAAGAGATGTAGAGGAGGGCCTTTTTAAATAATGTTCCCATTATTAGGAAGTGGATCTCCCATAGTGTTTGATCCTCCTTACTCCCACCATGCAGAGTGCCCAGACAAAACTGATCCCACACTTGGACACTCTGAAGAGCTGTTCAATTTTCCATGTATAGATTCGGGCCTCTTGCCGCTTCACTTGAAGTGAGGCAAGAGGAGATTGTATGTAGCGATGCCCCAATATATGAGCAGTCAAGGTCGCATGAAGGTGACGGTGGGAAAGTGTCACTAGAGGTGATGATGATGAGACATAATTGCCAGAAAGTCAAGAGGAGGACCAGGGTGCAGAAGTGGAAGATGACGTGGTGGATGATATAGTAACTGACCCAACCTGGCAGGAGGACATGCAGAGCAAGGGCAGCTGTGCACAGGGGGAGGCGTAGCACCCCAATAGGCAGGAAAAAGCAGTGTGGTGGCCGCAGACAGAAGGCGGGCAACCGTTTATCTTAACACCTTAACGCCTGGCTGTTCTTTAAGGACACTGCCGATAATTCTAAAATGGACATTTGCGCCACCTGCCATGCCAGCATCAGCAGGGGTAGCTAAACTACCAACTTGACCACCACCAGCATGATCAGGCACATGGCAGCAAAGCACCCGAATTTGTTGGCCGGACCCCAGGGTCCAGGAGCAGTGTCTGCGGGTGACACCAAAAAAAAAGTCAATTTTGGAATGTAGGAAAAGGAAAAGTGCTCAGCACTGGGATAGCCAGATGCCGTTGGTGCAGTAATTTAGGGAATTAGGGCCGCTTTACACACACCAACATCTGTGTCCAACGTCTGAACAGATCTCTGGTTGTAGTGAAATCATGGACACATTGTTCCATTTGTACACAGCCACAAATGGAGCAATGTGTCCATGATTTCACTGCAACCAGAGATCTGTTCAGAAGTTGGACACAGAAGTTGGTGTGTGTAAAGCGGCCCTTAGGGAAGCTGCAATCCAGTAATGGTGCTGAATTCCTCATCTTTCTTATTACTTGATTGCACCAAAAAAAAAATAGTATACAGTATATTCAGGGTTAAGTGTTTCTCAGTCCATACTTAGTGCATGAGCATTACAAGTATAGGAGACCCGCTCCTTTGTAATGGGAACGCTGTTTTTATGAGGCCCTCCTCCACGTCTCTTCCAAGGGGCATTGGAGTGCTTACCAATTTTTGGCAGTCCTGTATAGGGCTGGTGAGGAATATGTGGTCCAGACTCACGGCTACTGAAACTTGACCGTGTGGAAGTCAGGGTGGTTGTGGTGGTGGCAAAGCGACTGGAAGCATTATCTGCTATCCATTATCTGCTATCTGGGTTTAATAGTGGTGTGCTGTGGTCCCTAGGAATTGGGACAGGAAGGTCAGGCGAGAAGATGTAGGTGTTTGTTGCGGCACAATTGTAGCTTGCCCACGGCCTAGGTCTCTGCATGCACCATCACCATCATGTCCAGTTCCTCAACCTTTGCCACGCGCCGTGTGCATTTTAAATGGAGGATTATATACATTGCCTATATACCCTGCCTGTATACAGTGGGAGAATCATGTGGGATTAGTGGATGAGGGCAGGTATATCTCACCCAGGTATCTGTCCTATGTGACCTAGCCTGGTCAGTATCACCTGGCTACTAATGATATAATGGGAGGCGGTGGGTGGATGTAAACAGAAGCTAGGAGAACGAATATAAAAATATAAAGGACCGGGAACAATCATAGTACTGGGCACACATCAATTGAAGCATTGAAAGAAAGAGACCAGAAAGATGTTTTTGTGACCCAGATTTAAAATCACTCGAATGTCCACACTAAGCATTTGCAGTACAAATAATTTATTAAGTACCTCCATTATGGATGCACAACGGAAGTGATGTAATGGGAAGCTTCCTTCCCGACTACCGTGCACCCAGGAGAGTCCTCCCCGCCGCGCTACTTCCGGCGGGAAGGTGCGTTATGCAGCCAAACAAGCTGCAGCTGTTGTCCTTTAACACATATAAGCCATTCATGTAGAGCACCCATCACCACTCGCCCCTTGAGAAAGCCGGACGCGAAACACGTGTCGGGGCCCCTGAGACGGAGGCAGGAGTGCACCGGACCCCCAGTACTCACACCCATGGGTAAGTGTCAGTCGGATATGCCTGCAGCCTTGACTGCATAGACTAGGTGACAGTCTCACACAGCGTTATCGCTGGTATGTGTTGTCCTTCATTAAGCACAGGCACTTTTCCTCTGTAACCAGGGTGAGGTTAATCCTGTCCCTTGCATCTCCTGTCTTCTTCTCCCACCTCCCTCCCTCCACACTGTCCTATGTTATTTATGTATGATTCAGCCTGTTTTGTACCACCAGCTACTTAATAAATTATTTGTACTGCAAATGCTTAGTGTGGACTTTCGGGTGATTTTAAATCTGGGTCACAAAAACATCTTTCTGGTCTCTTTCTTTCAGAAGCTAGGAGGACGGGTGTACAGTTGTTGCCAAAAGTATTGACACCCCTGCAATTCTGTCAGATAATACTCAGTTTCTTCCTGAAAATGATTGCAATCACAAATTCTTTGGTATTATTATCTTCATTTAATTTGTCTTCAATGAAAAACACAAAATGAACTGTCCTAAAGCCATTCCACACCAAATATAAAAATGGGGGTGGACAAAAGTATTGGCACTGTTAGAAAAATCATGTGATGCTTCTCTAATTTGTGTAATTAACAGCACCTGTAACTTACCTGTGACACGTAACAGGTGTTGGCAATAACTAAATCACACTTGCAGCCAGTTGACATGGATTAAAGTTGACTCAACTCCTGTGTCCTTGTATGTACCACATTGAGCATGGAGAAAAGAAAGAAGACCAAAGAACTGTCTGAAGACTTGAGAAACCAAATTGTGAGGAAGCATGAACAATCTCAAGGCTACAAGTCCATCTCCAAAGACCTGAATTTTCCTGTGTCTACCGTGCGCAGTGTCATCAAGAAGTTTAAAGCCCATGGCACTGTAGCTAACCTCCCTAGATGTGGACGGAAAAGAAAAATTGAGAGATTTCAACGCAAGATTGTGCGGATGGTGGATAAAGAACCTCGACTAACATCCAAACAAGTTCAAGCTGCCCTGCAGTCCGAGTGTACAACATTGTCAACCCGTACTATCCATCAGCATCTGAATTAAAAGGGACTGTATGGTAGGATACCCAAGAAGACCCCACTTCTTACCCCGAGACATAAAAAAGCCAGGCTGCAGTTTGCCAAAACTTACCTGAGAAAGCCTAAAACGTTTTGAAAGAATGTTCTCTGGTCAGATGAGACAAAAGTAGAGCTTTTTTTGGAAAAGGCATCAACATAGAGTTTACAGGAGAAAAAAAGAGGCATTCAAAGAAAAGAACACGGTCCCTACAGTCAAACATGGCGGAGGTTCCGTGATGTTTTGGGGTTGCTTTGCTGCCACTGGCACTGGACTGCTTGACCGTGTGCATGATATTATGACGTCTGAAGACTACCAACAAATTTTGCAGCATAATGTAAGGTTCAGTGTGAGAAAGCTGGGTCTCCCTTAGAGGTCATGGGTCTTCCAGCAGGACAATGACCTAAAACACACTTCAAAAAGCACTAGAAAATGGTTTGAGAGAAAGCACTGGAGACTTCTAAGGTGGCCACCAATGAGTCCAGATGTGAATCCCATAGAACACCTGTGGAGAGATCTAAAGATGGCAGTTTGGAGAAGGTACCCTTCAAATATCAGGGACCTGGAGCAGTTTGCCAAAGAAGAATAGTCTAGAATTCCTGCAGAACATTGTAAGAAACTTATTGATGGTTACCAGAATCGGTTGATCGCAGTTATTTTGGCTAAAGGTTGTGCAACCAAGTATTAGGCTGAGGGTGCCAATACTTTTGTCTGGCCCATTTTTGGAGTTTTGTGTGAAATGATCAATGTTTTGCTTTTTGCTTCATTCTCTTTTGTGTGTTTTCATTGAAGACAAGTTAAATGAAGATAATAATACCATAGAATTTGTGATTGCAATCATTTTCAGGAAGAAACTGAGTATTATCTGACAGAATTGCAGGGGTGTCAATACTTTTGACCACAACTGTATGTCTCAGCCTGGGAACACAGAAAGTCTGTCTGTATGTGAGATACATGTGAGTGGAAGCATTGCTCAGTGTTTATGTGGTTTGGCTGGAAGGGAGAAGACCTCCAGTCTGCAGTTAGGATATCATCCTGTTTAGTTAAAGCCAGGCAAGGATTTATTTTGTTGCTGTTTTTTTTTTGCTTTCTGTTTTTTCTTTCACCTGAATAAATGTGACCCAGTGTCAGTTGCACCCAGATCTCTGCTGTCCGCCTGAGTTGAATGCAGAAACTACGTGCCCTTTGATTGTAACAAAGGCGATCCCTCGAGTGTGTTATCACAACAGCTACATTAATCCTGAAAAGGAATATACACGGCAGTCTGCTCTATACCCTGCCTGAATACAGCAACATTAATCCTGAAAAGGAATATACACACTGCAGTCTGCTATATACCCTGCCTGCATACAGCTACATTAATCCTGAAAAAAGAATATACACCGCAGTCTGCTATATACCATGCCTGTATACAGCAACATTAATCCTGAAAAGGAATATACATACCTCAGTCTGCTATATACCCTGCCTGTATACAGCTACATTCATTCTTAAAAGGAATATACACACCGCATTCAGCTATATACCCTGCCTGTATACAGCTACATTAATTCTAAAAAGGAGTTTACACATTGCAGTCTGCTATATACCCTGCTTGTATATAGCTGGATTAGTCCTGAAAAGGAGTTTACACACCGCAGTCTGCTACATACCCTACCTGCCTGTATATGGGTAGATTAATCCTCAAAAGGACTGTTTAGTTGGATATTAGAAGCCTGAAACACCAGCCCCAGATGTCAATGGTATACAGCCCTTGTGCTACACCGCAGTGTGCTATATACCCTGTTTGCCTGTATACAGCTAAATTAATCTTATAAAGGACTGTTGGTTTGATGAAGATAGATATAAGAAGCCCGTACACCAACCCCAAATGTGCTGACTGGTACACAGCCTCTTGTGGTACACCGTAGTGTGCTAACTACCCTGCTTGCCAGTATACAGCTAAATGAATCCTGAAAAGGACTGTTGTTTGATTGATAGATATGTCAATGCCCAATGTCACTGCTATACAGCCTCTTGTGCTACACCGTAGTGTGCTGTATACTCTTCCTGCCTGTATACAGCTAAATTAATCCTAAAAAGGACTGTAGTTTTGATGGAGATAGATATTAGAATATTGTACACCAGTCCCAGATGTGCTGACTGGTATACAGCCTCTTGTGGTACACCGTAGTGTGCTATATACCCTGCCTGTCTGTAGACAGTTAAATTAATCCTAAAAAAGACTGTTGTTTTGATGGAGATAGATATTAGAAACCTTTACACCATCCAGATGTGCTGACTGGTATACAGCCTCTTGTGGTACTCCATAGTGTGCTATATACCCTCCTGCCTGTACACAGCTAAATTAATTCTCAGAAGGACTGTTGTTTTGATGGTGATAGATATTAGAAACCTGTACACCAGCCCCAGATTTGCTGACTGGTATACAGCCTCTCGTAGTACACAAAAGTGTGCTATATACCCTGCCTTCTGCCTGTGTACAGCTAGATTAGTCCTCAAAAGAACTATTGTTTTGATGGATTTTGTATCCCAGCACCTACACTACCTAAAAGATCCAAATCTGTCCATCATTCAGCAGCACCTATCCCTACACTAGCTGACAATGTAGATCAGAGAGACGAAACAGCGCGGTCAGGTTTATATTAGAACTGATGATGCTGTGTGGCAGCTAATCACTGTAATGCCACAACCAACATGGCTGTGACAATACAGTGTGTGGCAGCCAATCCCTGCATGTGGACTGGCTCTGTAAAGAGCGCCAACATGCAAGGGAGGTGGACCCCAGCATGAGCCTGAGCATCTCGCCATTACTCGGTGCTCGCCGAGCACCATGAGTAGTGTGATGCTCGGACGAGTACCGAGTATCGGCGAGCATGCTCGCACATCCCAAATAAGCATCACAGAGTTGCAAAGGAGCTCCTGATAATCTAAATGTGGTGAGAGACAACAAAGCGCAATAGGGTCTTATCTCAATGGTATCTGATGGCCCACATGCTCAAGGAGGGTTGTCCATCCCGGATGTTCTCAATTACTACTGGGCCACTTGCCTTAGGAGAATCCCTTGTTAGGCATCCGGTTGGGCCTACAACAAATGGACCGAAATAGAGAAACTTTGGCTCGCTCCAATACACCCTAATTTTCTCCTGTGGCCACCAGCTCAGTGCGACTCTCCCCCCCTGTTGGGCCCCATAGAGTTTACCAGGGATCTCTGGCTTTCTTGTACACAAAAATTTGCCCTAACGTCCCCTTGCTTCCCCTTAGTGTCCTTTATTTACCAATCATTGCTCCCAAGTAGTTTAGAATCTGCTGTGTTGCACCCCTGGACCAGAGCTTTTTTTGTTTTAATTTGCAGACAAACACAGGAATACAATGCAGATTCATCCCTGTGATTTTCTTAAAAATAACTTCTTTCTTACCAATTGTGAGTTTTACCAATATTTGCAAATTAGAGATGTCGCTAGTACTCTGTTTGGTCGGGCTGGAGCCTTTATCCCTATAGTGTTCGAGAAGCTCTGTAGGAGTGGCACGGACACCAAGGATTTGATCTCGGAAATATACAGACTGATTTCCGAACCACAGGGTGTGAGTCTGGTGGGGGGTTTTCTTATATCTGTAGGTGGGAGTCTTCCCTGGCCAGGTGGATTTCCCCTCAGGAATGGTCCACCATTTGGAGTGGAGCTACCAAGACCTCAATATGCTCCTTATACAAGGAAAACATCTACAAATTTTTGATCTTTTGCTACCACATGTCAGATTTCCTTCATGGGCTTGCTCCCTCTATTCCTGCCTCTTGCTGGAGGTGTAGGGGGAGCATGGGAACTCTGATTCATATACTCTGGTCTTGCCCAGGAATAATGGCCTTGTCGGGTTAAGTTAAAGGCCTAAACTACAAAGTTTTATATGTAGAAGTGGACCTTGACCCCCCTGGTTTACCTTTTGGGCTTAGGGGAGCGAGGCATGGGTAAACTAGCCTCCAAACTAATGCTTCACATTCGCATAGCGGCCTGGTGCCTGATTTCTCTTAGCTTTTTTCCTTTTAACCTCTTCACCTCAAGGCCATTTTACATGTTCGATAAGTGAAAAGGAATCCAGGCACCAGTCACACTAATGGGCTTGCCTATCCAACCGCAGCTGTGGTCAGAGTTGAGCCCAGCGTTGCTCTGCTCGTAGCATCAGTTAAATATCAAACGACAAAAAATGAGCGACACTCACCGGTACTTCAAATGCTGTGTCTGGAGTTTATTCCTTATTCACGGATTACAGGGTGCAGGGAGGGAGGGGGTGCAGGGTCAGACTATGGACAACCATTTTGCGCTTTCGCGCTTTTGGCACAGGACCCATTGAAGCGCAAAAGTGCGAAACGGTTGACCATAGCCTGACCCTGCACCCCCTACCGCCCCGCACCCTGTAAGCCGTGAATATGGAATAAACTCCAGACATAGCATTAAAAGTATGGTTTAGTGCCGCTCATTTTTTGTCACCTTGAAGAGGTTAAAAGGAAAAAAGGGAATCTATAAAGTAAAGAGAATCACTAATATCCTGCAGATATGGGATTATTCTGCAAGGTAACAGTGTTAGAGCACAGTCATACCGCCTTGTAACGCAGACGACAATCACTTTGCAATGCTCAAACTGATTGGTGGCTTTATTGACCCGACCGTGATAGCTGCATAGAAAAACATGAAGCTGTCACACTCAGGTCTGGGATGTTGACGGCAAGTTCTAGCATTGCATTGCAATCTCCGTCTGAGTTATACGGCCCTCCTCTGACTGGGACCCTAAGAAGTTTTACAACTGCTGATGGTATAGTTTATGGGAAAAAAAGTGTTTGGCTTTCAGTCATAAAAGTGTGTATGAAGCATTATTATTGTTATTATTATTTATTTATATAGCGCCATTGGTCCATGGCGCTTTACATAAGAAGTGGGGGTAACAAGAACAGGTACAGTACATATGAACAGTCAAGGCTTGCTGATACACAACAGGAGAGGGCCCTGTCCGCGAGGGCTCACAGTCTACGGGGGTGGGAGAGGAGACAATAGGAGGGGAAGCGCCAGGCGTGTGGTCGTGCAGCGCGGGGTCT
Source organism: Allobates femoralis (assembly GCA_033576535.1). Lineage (NCBI taxonomy): Eukaryota > Metazoa > Chordata > Amphibia > Anura > Aromobatidae > Allobates > Allobates femoralis. Next base: position 149,596,114 of record JARQOC010000011.1, on the reverse strand, counting down.
CATCATAGGTTATAGGCTTGTTGAAATAGATGAGTTTTCAGGTTCTTTTTGAAACTCCCAAGGGTAGGTGAGTGTCTGACGTGCTGGGGGAGAGAGTTCCAGAGTATGGGGGAGGCGTGGGAGAAGTCTTGCATGCGGTTGTGGGAGGATGAGATAAGGGGGAAGAAGAGGAGGAGTTCTTGTGAGGAGCGCAGGTTGCGTGCAGGTAGTTATCCACAGATGCTACCCTGACACTGTGACTGACAGTTCCAAGTGCTGTACGGCAGCGCAGCCGACTGTCAAAGTGCCCGAGTAGCGAATGTAGATGCTTTATGAACATCTATACGATTAAAAGTTGCCAATCCCAGGAGAAATAAAAAACAAATTCCCACTAGTTGCATTTTCAGTACAGTAGTTGGGCATCTCCTACATCTCCACTATAATAGCATTTGGGGACATGATATGTCTACTTTATCCCCTTACCAACATCCATCATACATGAGTGTAAGGAGCGGGGTCATGGGGTGATCTCGCTCCGTACTCGGCAAATAATGCCTGTGTGTTACAGTCAGGACCGAACTCTAACAAATTGTTAACCTTTTAAATGCCACTGTCAAACTCTTACAGTGGCATTTAACGTGTCTTCATGGGTGTGCATCATTTTATGCGCCCATCAGCACACTTGTGATGCAATAATTCATGGGTTGCTATGACAGCCAGTGGTATAATAAAGACCCCTGTGCCTGTCATTACAGAACGCCTTTGAAACCTGCCTGTGGTTTCACAGGAGACTGGGATTTTTACTATATACAGCAATATTCAAAACAGAAGGACAAAGGAGTATTTTGCAATTAAAAAACAAAGCTTATTAAGTACACATATAAAAAAATCTAGTGATTAGAGCATAAAAGGTTAATTGAGCCCAAGGCTAGGGTCAGATTTACGTTTTTAGCGGCGCCCCGGGGGTCGCACTAAAAATGTAGACTTTGTCAGCAATAACACTGTGCTTACCTATGGGGATCCTGCCATTAACGTGGCTCCCACGTCGACATGGCATAAGTTGACTTAGTGGCTTAAGTTTTCCATATGTGGAATGATTGTACTAAAATAAACTGTTGTATAACCCTTCTATCAGTTTGTACACTGTGTAAATTTGTATTGTGACTTTTACACCCTTGCGCTAGGGTCAGATCACAGGGGTCGCGCTAGAAATTTAGACTTTGTCAGCAATAACGCGGTGCTAATGCCATGTTAGCACCGCGTTACCGCCGCCAATACTTACCTATGGGGATCCCGCCATTAACATGGCTCCCACGCCGACATCTTACTGAAATCCCACGTTATTTCCTAACACGAGCAAAGATGTATTCTCCAGTGTCTTTGATCGCGTTAGCAAATAATGCGAGATTTCATTCTGAGCCCGGCGTTGAAGTCGCGTTAGGTGCGGGATCCCCATAGGTAAGTATTGCCAATGGTAGCGCGGTGCTAACATGGCGCCAGCACTGCATTATTGCTGACAAAGTCTAAATTTATTGCGCGACCCCTGGGGCACCACTAAAAACATGAATCTGACCCTAGCCTAAGGGTACCTTTACACGTCGCAGCATTGCATGCAATTTCACTTGCAACTCACTGGTTGCAATGAAATCATGGACACATTGTTACATTTGTACACAGCCACAAAATGGAACAATGTATCTATGATTTCACTGCAACCAGTAAGTTGCAAGTGAAATTGCATGCAATGTTGCGACGTGTAAAGGTACCCTAAGGGCCCCTTTACACGCGGCTACATTTCTTGGGTGGCTACAGGTAACTTACTGGTTGCAGTGAAATCATGGAGACAAGGTTCTATCTTGTTGCTGTGTACAAATGGAATAATCTCTCCATGATTTCACTGCAACCAGTAAGTTACCTGTAGCCACCCTAGAAATGTAGCCGCGTGTAAAGGTACCCTAAGGGTGTAACAGGCACAATACAAATTTACACAGTGTACAAACTGATAGAAGGGTTATACTACAGTTCATGTTAATACAATCATTCCACATATGGAAAACATATGCTACTAAGTCAAATGATGACTTACATACATGAAATGGCTATACAGTTTAACAATGTGATATAGATAATGTAGTAATAAAGCATGAGTCTGGGATAATGAAAGTGCAAGTGCATATATCTGTCCTCTAAACAAAGCATAGATCCATACTAAAGGCTGCATCCAGGGGGCTATGTGTCAGCTCCTGCTGCAGCCAGAGGGATATGTGTGGGCTCCTGCTGCAGTCAAATAGCTATGTTTGGGCTCAGGTTGCAAGCCTGTGGGCTCCTGCTGCAACCAGGAGACTATGTGTAAGTTCCTCATACAACCAAAGGACTATGTGTAGGCTTCTGTCATAGCCAAGAAGCTCTGTGTTGGCCTCTCCTGCAACCAGGGGCTCTGTGTGGACTCCTGCTGCAGCTAGGGGGATATGTGTAGGCTTTTGCTGTATGCAGGGGTCTATGTGGGAGTTCCTGCTGTTTTTAGACGCCAAGTTAAATTAATTTTTCCACCCCTGCTTTATTAAGTATAGCACCATATTATGTTTAGCGCTGTATGTAAGAGGGAAAAAATGTGCGGCGCATTGTGCCCACCACTGTTTTTCTGCTTTTACTTTTACAGATGTGTGCCTATGTGCTAATTATGTGACCTATCACATGATTGGGTTGGAGTGCCCTTATCTTCTAAACAGCCTGGGTCCGTGGCTTCCCTGAATTCACCCCAGCAGGCATTAATTTTTGAGGCAATCACATTTAAATGTCTGAATTTTGGTTAATGTTTAGCGATGAGCAAGCAGTAAAGTGCTCAAGTGCTCGCTACTTTAATCGAGCAGGTCAGATGCTCGGACAGACTCGATTCAAGTAACAAGTATAATGAAAGTTTAGGGTGTTCTCAAGCATTTTTCTGGCAAATTCCCTAGGAGGACTACTGTTCCTGGAAAATGGATGGAAACAATGCTGAACTAGAATGGGAACAGCCTGGGAAATAGGCCTGGATACATCCCTGACTCTCAGGTCCCTACTGGGAAGTAAATAATAAAAAAAAGTATGGTTTCCCCTATTTTTCATGTATAGAAAAGGTAAGGTGCAGCACTCGATACAAACATATAAATGAGGTGCTCGTAAAGCCTTCTGCTTTTTACCTTGGCTGGTTATCAAAAATAGAGTGGACCCCATGCCATTTTTTAAATTATTTATCTATTTATAAATAAATTTAAAAAACATTGTGAAGTCCCCTCATTTTTGATAACTAGCCAAGGTAAAGCAGATGGCGTTATTCTGGTGTTTTGCCCTGGCTCCTCTCGATTGCCCTAGTGCGGTAGAAATTAGAGTGCTAGGATAATGGGGTTGATGTCCACTGTGACTTGTAAGATGGCATTAAGTCCTGGTGTTAGCAATAGATAGGTGTCTATCAGACACCCCCATTAAAACCCAGTAAGTGTAAAGAAAAAATAGTTTATTTGAATAAAAATTCCCCTACATTTTCCCTCATTTATTATCAAAAATGTTTTCACGAAGCTGCAATATAATCCACAATCCACTAATGAGCTTCAGTGACTGTATATAGCAGTAAAGTATAACTATTCACAGTCATCAAGTACTGACTACAATGCTCACTGAAACTAGGGTCAGACTTGGGAGCTTGCATCCATTGGAAGGATGCATTAAAGGATCCTTTTTTTCCCTTAGCCATTTTCATGGCATGTATATTCAATTTCAATGCATGCATTAATGCATGTTACATATATGTACCATGCATTAATGCATGCATTTCCTATAGACTCACATGTTAAAAAAAATGCATGCATTTTTGCAAAAGCACCAAAAAGTGCTGCATACCGCGTTTTTTGGTGCACCTGCAAAAACGCAGAGCGTCAAACGCATTGTACTTTTGTATTGGAGCCTATGGGTGCATTAACGCATGTGTTTTTCAACATTTGCACATAAAAATAGCGCATGGATTTGGCAAATGCATGACGCAAGTCTGACCTTAGCCTGACAGCAACATTTAGCCTGTGATGCTAACTATGGATGAGCGAGTAGTGAAATATTGAGACTCGCTGGAATCGTAACAAATAGATTCTAATACTCGCATAATCGTTACGAGTAGCGAGTACAGTGCAAGTCAATGGAATATGCGAGTACTATGCTTCTGGACCCTATAAAGCGGTCTGGAACCCTGAGGAGAAGGCTGAAATGGATGCATGATTGTTTAAAAGCCGGGCTGTAAAAAGCCGGCTGGCTTTTCTAAATGATCAAGTGATGCATCTCTGATGCTGATTGATGCAAACGCTGCTCCACCTTGTAGGAAATAACTCAGAATAATCACTGTGTCTGATGGGGAAAGATGGTGCTGGCACCTGCAGGATCTGAGCCTGGACACAGGGTGACAGTGCCGCCTTCACCCGTGGGGTCTGAGACTGGACACAGGGTGACAGCGCTGCCCCCGGGAAAATGCCTCATGGTTCCAGGTGGTCTGTGGTCTCTCCTTGAGCCGACACTCTCTTATCTACTTATCTGTCACTGATGACTCACTTTATTATTCTGAGTTATTTTCTACAAGGTGGAGCAGAATCTGCATCGATAGCTGCACTGTAGGAATCTTTTTCCATATTATATGGTATCCCTTATTGTAGTTGTGTAAGAAACAAAAACAGAGTGGTGCAAATGAGAAGCACCTGAGACTCTAAATCGCTCACCTTGGTGTGTTGTGCACCTCCGCACAACACCAGTTAACACTCAGGGCTTTAAACCTCCAGATCCCGCCAGGCACCGTCGTCATTGCTCCAGCGATCCTTCCCAGGAAGTCGACCCCACATGAACCAGGACCCAGAAACGTCACTGCAGGTCCTTTGTTAATGCTCCCAGTCACCAGCAACCACAGGTCCTTTCGCTCCGGTGAATGGCTCCGGGGTTAAAACTTAATGTTCCTTCCCACAGCAGCTCCTGCTAGCCTCCCTATAGGGATACCACGAACATAAACAAAATAAAAGGCGTCTAAAGGCCGCTTCACATGCAAGGATATCCTGAATGATATCCTTGAAACGGCATGAATTTGTGATTGTTCAAAAGATATTGTTCGGGTGTCGTTGCGTGTAAACGAACGATGTAGGAAGGAAAAATCCTTGGATCCTTCATCCAAGATTTGAGATCCTGACCTCAAATTTATTGTTCGTCGTCCAATTAACGCTGCTGGAAGAAGCAACATTGTTCAGTGTGACACCTTTTTCAACGATCTCGTTCAAAAATCTCCTATTTCTGTCGCTTTAAAACATCATTTAGTCCTTGCTCTCCTATTTAACTTGTGCGTTGCCAAATGGGATATCGTTAACGATATCCTTGTATGTGACAACGCACTAACGATGTCGGAACGATCACTGTCACGTGATCGTTATATGGATATCGTTAAGGATATCATTGCGTGTGAAGCGGCCTTAATGGAGCGCTAAGAACGAGAGGATTACTAATCTTATATTAAAGCATCCAAAGCTTTATTAAGATGTCCCCTATACGCCACATGTTTCGACAGTCTACAGCCGTCTTCCTCAGGTGATAGCAAAAGGCTCCTTTAGACCACCTTTTTATTTTGCTTATATTATTGTAGTTGTGTGCATAAATGTAGGCATTGTTCACTTTGTTATGTACAAGTGATTGCTTGTCATGTGTTTGTGGAGCTTACTGATATACTCTTTTGGGTTACCCTGTTGTAATGTGCCAGTCTTTTTAATACTCCCTGCTTTCATCTTGTTTATACACATTCATTAAATCTTATTACATATGTGCATACTTGACCTGCCTCTGGGGTTTTGGATATGATTTTCTAGTATTTGGAGGGTCTTTAATTTGTGGTATTATAGCAATAACTCAGTAAATTTTGTTTTCTAGCAAGACACATAATTTTTTTCTTAATGACTCTGAGTTCAGATTGTTTTTCCTGCTGGTTTTTTGCGCATAAGGATTAAACACAAAATGTGCCATTCAAATGCAGCAGGAAAAGCTGTCAGCCTGGATGCACTGTTATCACTGATCAATCACATCGGCTTTACTGCTGGCAGCTTTTCTATCTCAATCTTCTATTTATAGAATCTTTGTATTGTTCGTAGACTACTACCCTCTCTTTCTACAGCGCTACAGTTACAGTATATACCATACATGGCCAAGAGTTTTTCTGCATTGTTTTAGGGACTTCTCTCCTTAACTCTTTTGCTGATCTGTGAGTTCTGATATCCCGAACTACACTGAACTACACCCTCTAAAATGTCTGCTTCATTCCCTGACTTAACCTTCCTAGCGTTATTCCCGAGCCTGACTCGGGGTTAACATTCACTACCAGAAGCGTTAACCCCGAGTCAGGCTCGGGCTTACCCGCGTTCGCGGCAGATGCGGTGAGAAAACCGCATCTGCCGCACTTGCGGCGTGGTTGCGGCGCGGTTGCGGTAATCTGCATAGGAACCAACCACCTCGGATGACCCTCATACACTGTTAATATGTGCCCCTGCAGCCTAGTAAACCATTAGCAGCACTGTTTTAGTGTGAAAAGTGGCTGCAGTAGAAGTGAGATAATGATTTTATACACTTACATGCCTGCGTACTTGAGGGCGTCTCCCTGTGTGTGCTGGCACTTGTGGGCTGTGCTCATCATGTCTCGTCATAAAGGGGCGGGGCTAAATCGCGGCATCCCGGTAGCCCCGCCCCTTTATGACGCAATCAGACTCACATCACTATAGCAGGCTGAGAGGGGGCGTGCATAAGGGAGGGGGAGAGCAGACCTGATGAGCACAGCCCACAAGTGCCAGCACACACAGGGAGACGCCCTCAAGTATGCAGGCATGTAAGTGTATAAAATCATTATCTCACTTCTACTGCAGCCACTTTTCACACTAAAACAGTGCTGCTAATGGTTTACTAGGCTGCAGGGCCACATATTAACAGTGTATGAGGGTCATCCAAGGTGGTTGGTTCCCTTTACTATGCAGATTACCGCAACCGCGGCGCAAGTGCGGCAGCTATGCGGCAAGTGCGGCAGATGCGGTTTTTTAACCGCATCTGCCGCGAACGCGGGTAGCCCGCTTTTAGCAAAAAATTCAAGACCTAAACAGACCGCCAGGGAGGTTAATATTCATGCACTTTATGATAGTCCTTCCTGACTGGCTGTGTTATGTCATATGATGTGATAGCTGCGATGCATTATGGGGAAGGCTTGTGCACTATTTTATGTGTATGTGGCTGATGCAATCTTCTAGAAAAATGAAGTCTGTATTTTTGGGGGATTCACGACTATCGATTTGAATATCTATAATATATGCTGAATTTCCTAGAGTTTTTAGAACTTGACTTGAAAATTATTTTTTTTTCTTCTCCATATACTATTGAATTGTCTTTTTCCATTTAAGAATGCCATTATTGTTTTCTAAGATTCGTTACAATGTAATTCTGGTAAAAACAATGGCACAATAGGATCAATACAATTAAATCTGTAAAATCAGTAAAAAACAAATGTCTCACCTCAATTTAGCATATTATTTATCTGATGCTGCAGTTTTTTTAAGAACCTTGTTAAACGCAACAATATGTAGTTCTCCATTTTGTGGAATACATAAGGTACTCTGCCCAAAACATGGAATAGTTTTCAAACTTTCAAATAAAGTCAGTAGTTACATATCAAGCCAAATAACACCTTTTGATTTTATATGTCTAGGTAAATTAGGTAAATTGAAATACCGTATATACTCGTGTATAAGCCGACCCGTGTATAAGCCGACCCCCCTACTTTTGCCCCAAAAATCTGGAAAAACCTATTGACTCGTGTATAAGCCGAGGGTGGACCCCAGCACAGGTATACAGCCCCCAGCAGTGTGGTATACAGGCCTCCCCAGTGATAGTATACAGCAGCCCAGTGGTAGTATACAGATTCCCCAGCAGCCCCAGTGGTAGTATACAGATTCCCCAGCAGCCCAGTGTAGTATCAGGAGCCCCAGCAGCCCCAGTGGTAGTATACAAGAGCCCCAGCAGCCCCAGTGGTAGTATACAGGAGCCCCAGCCAGTAACCCCCAGATGGTAGTATACAGGAGCCCCAGCAGCCCCAGTGGTAGTATACAGGAGCCCCAGCAGCCCCAGTGGTAGTACACAGGAGCCCCAGCAGCCCCAGTGGTAGTATACAGGAGCCCCAGCAGCCCCAGTGGTAGTATACAGGAGCCCCAGCAGCCCCAGTGGTAGTATACAGGAGCCCCAGCAGCCCCAGTGGTAGTATACAGGAGCGCCCCAGCAGCCCCAGGGTAGTATACAGGAGCCCCAGCAGCCCCAGTGGTAGTATACAGCAGCCCCAGTGGTATACAGCAGGCCCCCAGGGGTACATATTGCAGCCCCCAGGGGGTACCCAGCAGCCCCCTGGGGGTACCCAGCAGCCCCCTGGGGGTACCAGCAGCCCCCTGGGGGTACCAGCAGCCCCCAGGGGGTACCAACAGCCCCCAGGGGGTACCCAGCAGCCCCCTGGGGGTACCAGCAGCCCCCTGGGGGTACCAACAGCCCCCTGGGGGTACCCAGCAGCCCCCTGGGGGTACCAACAGCCCCCAGGGGGTACCCAGCAGCCCCCAGGGGGTACCCAGCAGCCCCCTGGGGGTACCAACAGCCCCCAAAAGCTGGCACTGTCCCCCCTTGTAAGGGCCCCCCCTCCGCTGCTTATACATTACCATCCCGGTGTTCTGATCGGCGCCACTCCTCGGTGCTGCGTCTTCATCCTCCCGTCCGCGCTGGCTGCATCCGGGATCTCCGGCCGTCGCGCGATGACGTCATATCGCTGCGACAGCCGGAGATCCCGGATGCAGCCAGCGCGGACGGGAGGATGAAGACGCAGCACCGAGGAGCGGCGCCGATCAGAACACCGGGATGGTAATGTATAAGCAGCGGGTGGGGGGGCCCTTACAAGGGGGGACAGTGCCAGCTTTTGGGGGGCCATATGCACTGCTTCCCCCTGCCGCTGATTGACAGGGGAAGCAGTGCATATATAATGAGCGGCCCCACGTGACGGGGCCGCTCATACAGCAGCCTCCCCCCGCCTCCTCCAGCCTCCACAGCCCCCACCACCGTATATGACCCGTGTATAAGCCGAGGGGGGGACTTTTCAGCCCAAATTTTGGGCTGAAAAACTCGGCTTATACACGAGTATATACGGTAGCCTTTTCTCACCTCCCATTCTGGAATCATACCAGTGTTGTCGATAATTGCAGTTCCGGGGCTGACGTGTCATTGAGATGACACGTGAGCCCAACATCCAATCACCGCCAACTTCTCTCTCCCCCACCCTGAGATGAAATTAGTTAATCAATAAGAAATTACTTTACGGCTGCCGCTCACTTCCGTTTGATTGCTCATTTGGTCCAAAAGCAGGGAAAGAAAAACTGTGGAATCAAAAGGGATTATACTAGTAGTGGAAAACCCCTTTAAAGGGAACCTGTCAGCTAGTTTATGCCTCCCCAGCTATCACTATCTGTACCTGCAGCTTCATAATACTATTCTAATCATCCCTGTCTGAGCTCATAGTGTAATGTGAAAGGTGAAAAAAAGCATTTATACACTTACATTTCCTTATGTAATGAGGCAGTCAGTCCCCAGCTTGGAGGACGGGGATTGTTTGGAAGGTTAATAGTTACCATTTCAACCTTGTGCTAGAACATGCTGGGAGACCTGATGTGATGTCACAACCATGTGACTACAATAGGCGGAGCTAAGTCCTCATAGAACATAATACATTTGCTGGTTTAGCTACGCTCACTATGGTCACATGATTGTTACATCACACAGGTCTTTTAGCTATCCAAGTTATAAGTGAGTTAACTATTATCCTGCCAGACAGTCCCCATCCTCCAAGGTGGGGACTGAAATGTAAGTGTATAAATGCTTTTCTTTCACCTTTCACATTACACTATGAGCTCAGACAGGGATGATTACAATAGTATTATAAAGCTGCAGCTACAGGCAGTGATAACTGGAAGGGCATAAACCACCTGACAGGTTCCCTTTAATATAGGAGACAAATTAAATAAAAATGATAATTCTATAAATAATCAATGAATACTTGTTTGCCTCATGTGGAAGATAACTCAATTGCTGGTAATGAGAGAAGATGTTATTGTCATTGTCTGTATGGATACAACATGTGACCCTTATAAGCTACTAGTAAAAAGGCCCGATGCAATTGCATCGGGAGCGCGGTGAAATGAATTGTGTGTATACAGGCGGGTGAGTGGCTAGCAGAGTATACATGGGGCTCTGTGGGTAGCAGACTATACAGGCGGGTCTGTGGGTAGCAGAGTATACAGACTGCTCTGAGGGTAGCAGATTATACAGGCGGCTCTCTGGGTACAAAAGTATACAGGCGGCTCTGTGGGTAGCAGAGTATACAGGCGGGTTTGTGGTTAGCAGATTATACAGGCGGCTCTGTGAGTAGCAGAGTATAGAGAAGGCTCTGTGGGTAGCAGAGTATAGAGGCGGCTGTGTGGGTAGCAGAATATAGAAACGGCTCTGTGGGTAGCAGAGAATACAGGCGGATCTGTGGGTAGGAGAGTATACAGGCGGCTCTGTGGGTAGCAGAGTATACAGGCGGCTCTGTGGGTAGCAGAGTATAGAGGCAGCTCTGTGGGTAGCAGAGTATACAGGCGGCTGTGTGGGTAGGAGAGTATACAGGCGGCTCTGTGGGTGTCAGAGTATAGAGGGGGCTCTGTGGATAGCAGAGTATGATGTGGCGGGAGGCTGGAGGAGTGAGGGGAGCAGAGGCTGGAGGGGTGAGGAGAGCAGAGGCTGGAGTGGTGAGGAGAGGTCCAGATGGAGGGGTGAGGAGAGGTCTGGCTGGAGGGGTGAGGAGAGATGCGGCTGGAGGGGTGACATCACCGCTCGGCGGCAGGACGTGGCTGCGTGCTGGGGCTGATCGCAGCCCCAGTCACACGGCATTGTCGTCTGCGACGGGTTGGGTGATGCAGAGAGGGATCAGTTCTTGCCCTCAGGTCACACATGTGACCTGAGCAGAAGGAGCGGATTGGGCGGTGTGTGGTAAAGACAGGACGGTCATCCGATTGGTCTAGGACGCCAAGTCCTGGGCAATGGGATGGGCGTCCTGTGTGTACAACACAGCGCCCAATCCGGTTGCAGGGGCAGGCAATGGGAGTGAGCGGGGCGTGTCAGGCTTTGCAGGCTGACACGGTCCGCTCACTCCCATTGGCTGTTGCCGGCCACAGGACGACGTCCCTGGCTCCCGGCACCTGGCCACAGTCCGTAGACCGCTACTCCACCAGCATGGCGACATTGAGAGCCCAGCGGTGAGAGAGTGGCGAGGGGCGGAAGGCTCCGGCGGCATCCGGGCAGCATGGACCTCGCGGAGGGCGCGAGGGCGGTGGCGATGGAGAGGGGCCGACGGTTGGCAGGATGGCAGCGGTGTCAGGTAGTGCGGCTGAGGATGGAGGAGGGTGAGAGGCTGGAGGAGGCTGTGAGGCTGGGGGAGGCTGTGAGGCTGGAGGAGGATGTGAGGCTGGAGGAGGCTGTGAGGATGGGGAGGCTGTGAGGCTGTAGGAGGCTGTGAGGCTGTAGGAGGCTGTGAGGATGGGGAGGCTGTGAGGCTGGAGGAGGCTGTGAGGATGGGGAGGCTGTGAGGCTGGAGGAGGCTGTGAGGATGGGGAGGCTATGAGGCTGGAGGAGGATGTGAGGCTGGAGGAGACTGTGAGGCTGTAGGAGGCAGTGAGGATGGGGAGGCTGTGAGGCTGGAGGAGGCTGTGAGGATGGGGAGGCTGTGAGGCTGGAGGAGGCTGTGAGGCTGTGAGGATGGGGAGGCTATGAGGCTGGAGGAGGATGTGAGGCTGGAGGAGACTGTGAGGGTGGAGGAGGCAGTGAGGATGGGGAGGCTGTGAGGCTGGAGGAGGCTGTGAGGCTGGAGGAGTCTGTGAGGATGGGGAGGCTGTGAGGCTGGAGGAGGCTGTGAGGCTGGAGGAGACTGTGAGGCTGGAGGAGGCAGTGAGGATGGGGAGGCTGTGAGGCTGGAGGAGGCTGTGAGGATGGGGAGGCTGTGAGGCTGGAGGAGGCTGTGAGGATGGGGAGGCTGTGAGGCTGGAGGAGGCTGTGAGGATGGGGAGGCTGTGAGGCTGAAGGAGGCTGTGAGGATGGGGAGGCTGTGAGGCTGGAGGAGGCTGTGAGGCTGGAGGAGGCTGTGAGGCTGGAGGAGGCTGTGAGGATGGGGAGGCTGTGAGGCTGGAGGAGGCTGTGAGGCTGGAGGAGGCTGTGAGGATGGGGAGGCTGTGAGGCTGGAGGAGGCTGTGAGGCTGTCGGTGGCTGTGAGGATGGGGAGACTGTGAGGCTGGAGGAGGCAGTGAGGATGGGGAGGCTGTGAGGCTGGAGGAGGCTGTGAGGCTGGAGGAGCTGTGAGGCTGGAGGAGGCAGTGAGGATGGGGAGGCTGTGAGGCTGGGGAGGCTGTGAGGCTGGAGGAGGCTGTGAGGATGGGGAGGCTGTGAGGCTGGAGGAGGCTGTGAGGATGGGGAGGCTGTGAGGCTGGAGGAGGCTGTGAGGATGGGGAGGCTGTGAGGCTGAAGGAGAGCTGTGAGGATGGGGAGGCTGTGAGGCTGGAGGAGGCTGTGAGGCTGGAGGAGGCTGTGAGGATGGGGAGGCTGTGAGGCTGGAGGAGGCTGTGAGGCTGGAGGAGGCTGTGAGGATGGGGAGGCTGTGAGGCTGGAGGAGGCTGTGAGGCTGTCGGTGGCTGTGAGGATGGGGAGGCTGTGAGGCTGGAGGAGGCTGTGAGGCTGGAGGAGGCTGTAGAGAGGCAGTGAGGATGGGGAGGCTGTGAGGCTGGAGGAGGCTGTGAGGATGGGGAGGCTGTGAGGCTGGAGGAGGCTGTGAGGCTGGAGGAGGCTGTGAGGATGGGGAGGCTGTGAGGCTGGAGGAGGCTGTGAGGCTGGAGGAGGCTGTGAGGATGGGGAGGCTGTGAGGCTGGAGGAGGCTGTGAGGCTGTCGGTGGCTCTGAGGATGGGGAGGCTGTGAGGCTGGAGGAGGCTGTGAGGCTGGAGGAGGCTGTAGGAGGCAGTGAGGATGGGGAGGCTGTGAGGCTGGAGGAGACTGTGAGGCTGGAGGAGACTGAGGCTGGAGGAGGCAGTGAGGATGAGGAGGCTGTGAGGCTGGAGGAGACATTTTCTGTACTGAGCATGCTCAGTACAGTAAAAGGTCTCCAAACAGGAAGGCAGGGGTTAAAAAAAAAAAAAAGTTAATGCTCACCTCTCCCCGAGCCCCCGCCGTCTCCTGCCGTCTTCCTCCAAGCTTCCGGTGGCTGCCGCAGGCTCCCAGTGTCTGCAGAGCTGTTCTAGTGCAGTTCAGGACCTGCGGTGATGTCACAGTCACGTGACACCAGGTTACCATGGAGTAACTTGGTGTCACGTGACTGTGACATCACCACAGGTCCTTGACTGCAGTAGAAGAGCTCTGCAGACACTGGGAGCCTGCGGCAGCCACCGGAAGCTTGGAGGAAGCCTGGAGGAAGACGCCAGGAGACGGCGGGGGCTCGGGGAGAGGTGAGCATTAACTTTTTTTTTTTTTTTTACATTAGTGCGGGTCTGCGGCTCGTGATGACGCTGCGCGTCATCACTCGCAGTTCCGCAAAGCATGTTGGGATTCGGCTACAGTGCCCGAATTCCCAACTGCGGATTATATAAGTAGATGGTGTTAGTCACATTAGAGAAGAACACCCTCTAAACATATACAGTTGAAACCAAAACTCTACATACACTAAATAAAGAGACATATGCATGGTTTTCTCATGATCTGACATGAAGTCAGAATAAAGCTTTTCCATTTTAGATCAATTAGGATTACCATAAATATTTGTGGCACCCATACAGTTCGGTTGCCACAGGAACACCTGGTGCAGGGAAGGATTTCCACATAAACTAAACTTACACATGCAACACTTTCCACCCCAGACCTGAAGGGGGAGCTCTACTTGCTGACTTCAGACAAGGTCTCCTATAAATTCAGGCCTGGGGGAGGAGTTAGGCAGTTCAGTATGGAGCAGTACTGAGGATGACTCCTGGTAAACGAAGCCACGCTAGGCCCATGCCAGAGGGAAGTCTAGCCAGTGTAAGGGACCCAAGACTGAGGGTCGGAGGCAAGGAGAGACGGAGAGGGGGCAGAGGAACCATACTGGTTCATCCCAAAGAGGCAGCAGGAGCAACCTGGACACCGGAGTCCAAGTCTGCATGGGTCCAGTTGGCCCAGCAGAGAAGACCAGAGGGCCAGGGAGACTTCAGTCTCCTGGTGCAGCACTTGTAGCGCAGCCACCAACAGAGCCAGGGACCGCAGAGGAGTTAGCCCAGCAGTGCCCAGCAGAAGGTTCTCATCGCCTGCTATACAAGTGAGGGACAAAAGAGAGGTCAGGGAAAGGTTTCAGACAGGCCAGGACTAGAGAACACAGACACACAGCAACAAGGAGGCCTCACAACTCATCGGGTGTGGTAATCCTGAACTGCCACCCAACCACCTGGACTGTACCCAGAAAGATACCTTGCAGTAACATCAGTAAAAGGTATGGAAACAAAGCACCAGTGTGTGTGTCTGTTATTACAGCCCCTGATCCTGCCATCATCATACACTGTTTGCCAGGATTTCCACCTGATGAGCCGCCTTCCCCTGCAGCACAAGAAACAAGACTGTGTGAAGAGCTGCCTCCTTGTGTAAATCTCTATTCATCCACAAATTGCCCAGGGATCCCACTCCACCTACAGGGAGCGTCACCAATCCCATCACCCCGGAGGTCTGTCCTGCAGCGCCGGTATCATTACCGGGAACCATAGGTGGTGTAACAAACTCTTTTTATCTTTATTTTAACCCTTTTTTCAGCAACCACCAGGGTCACAGGCCCGTGCACAGGCCAGCCGTGACATCTCCAGTAAATCAGCGCACGGAACCCGGGTACCCCACAGCCCTGGGGTGGTTCAGCTTTTGGCATCACGAACAGGATCCCGTACCCGGTAACACTGGGTACTGTGTGTCGTGTATTGACTTTATTGAACTGTTAAAATAGGGCCGCCATAACTCCACCTCAGAGCGGGAAGAAAGGGGGCATAACGGCTGAAAGGGCATGAAGACGAGCCCCGCCCCGCACTCTGCCGAGAGCTGATGATCCGGAAATACCTGAAGCACTTAACTCCCCGCCTGAGGAGCCCCAACTGCTTTTTCTTTTGTGAGAGACTGGCTAAAGTTAACTAGGGGGGAGGGAGGGTGGATGTGCAGGGGGCGCCAAACCCAAATCTTGCTCGCAATGAAACACCAGCCAGGACTTCAGCCAGCGGAGCAGCCGCAGCACCTGGAGCTGTGGCGCCGATCATGCCAATCTCCCTGCCATCTATCCCAGGAGTGGGGTAGTTACCACAGTACAATGGCAAACCAGATACCCTGGCTGGGTACAAGAAAAAAATGTGTAATGTACTGGAATTGCAAGCAAAGAGCGTCTGTTGTACAAGGACAGCTAACGGCTACAGCCGAGCTTGAGGTTGAGTCCTCGTCAGATGCAGATCGAGATTCAGTAAATAAATCACCATCTTTGATAACACTGGGGAACAATTTGAAAAAAATTTCTGTTGAGTTAGGTTTTTGAGCTGATTTATACTAAAATTGGCATGCGGATTCCAAAAATGTAGTCAGTTTTTTTCTAGCACGTCAAGTTTTTCCTCCACAACTTACATGTCAGAGATGCACAATTGCACTGATATCTGTAATAAGACTTGTTATCTGATTACAATTCGACTCATATATGCTTTGTAAAAAACATGATAGTGTTAAAACATATTTGTCATGCCTATTTCTTATATATTTCATTTTTTGTTCATATTTGTACTATTTAAAAAAAACAAAACACTTTTTAGGTACAGTAGTTTACATATTTTTGAGAAGACAAAAATCCTATAGTTCAAAAATTTGACGTGATAGAGAAAAACTGAGATCATTTCTGGATTCAGCATCCAAAAATTAATTAAGAACAGTTGTCTGACCTAACTCCTAAAAAATTGTGTTCCTCAGTGTAATCTGAACACTGCCTTTGAAACCCGCACTGAGGCTGAATTGAGAATGAGATTTTACAATTGCAGACAAAGGCCGCAGGACAGTATAAAAGACTAAGCCTTACACCTCCAGGAGATGCTGCTGTTCTTAAAGCAGGTAGACCCTGCCAGTGTGTGGGAGGAGAACAAAATGCTGACTGAACAATTTATTCAGGGGTTACAATCATCCATCGATTGTAAGCAATTGCGCCTGTGGGCCCTAGAACATCCAGATCCAGACTTCATACTCCTGAAGGACCGTTAAAGCGCTGCAAGCCCCTGTGACTGCAGACCCTGCACCACAGTCATGGCAAGTCAGCACCTCCCCTCTGAAAGTGGTGCCCTCTTCTTTAACCGCAGCAGAGGCTAATGGACAGACATTGACACCTGGTGCTCCTGATGACCTACACTCCCAGGTGCAGCAGTTAAGTAAGGAAGTGGCCATGATCTTAAAGGCGATGCAGCTCAAGCTTGAGCCCAAGTCGTCAGAGAAGATCCAGCTGGCCGACAGCCCCAAAGACATCCCATGGATGCGAGGAAGGAGGACCCCATCATACAGAGTAAGGACCAATGACCGCTATGACTCATGTGGACAACTAATCTGCCGCAGCTGCAACAAGGCAGGTGACCTTGCCAGGTTGTGTACTTTAAACCAGCAACTCCTGGGGCCAAGCCCCAGGAATAAGACGACGAGGCCCTTCTTACTGGCGTGATAGATATGTGGGAGGACGGCCAATCCTGTTTATCACACTGGAGGGAATTCCCTCATCTGTACTATTGGACACCTGTTCATAGGTGACAACAATACCACATATCCTTTTATAAGTGATTTTGAGCCGATACCGAGCTCACCCATCCAGATCTGGACCTCACTATATATATATATTGTAAATGGGCTACCAATAAACCAAGTAGGGTTTAGGGAGGTAACAATAAAAGTGGGGAGGATGGAGTTAAAGGGCCAAGAACTTATTGTGGTTGAAACTGATCCTAATGAGAAAAATCTGCATATGATACTAGGCACTAATGTGATTGAAAATTGTCTAGGTGAAGTTATGTTTTTACTCCAACAGATTTCCAAAACTGCCTACATTGGGTATCATAGGGTCCTACAGAAGGAGATCAGAGCCCTCCTGCAGAGAAAACAGGTAAACCTGCCCGGTGGAGAAATTGGCAGTGTATGGGTGATGGACCCGATCCCCATTGTGTTACCCCGAGAAGTGAAATGATGATATGATGTCGAGCAGCAATAGGCCTCTGAGGGCAGGATTACCAGGCAATGGTCGAGCCCGTGTATTCAGAGAGTAGGCCTACAATCCTGACAGCCAGGGGGGTGGTTGATGTATGCAATGGGAGGGTGACTGTATGAGTGTTAAACTGTGGAGATGAGGCGGTCAAACTGCCCAGATATGCTACCATTGCCAAGCTGTTCACTGTCATCAACAACTCCATAGAGGCAGTGGAACCCTTGACCCCGTCAAACCCGGCGGAGGACAACAGCTCCAAGGGACAGCTGGAGAACTGGTGTCAGCAGCTGCATGTAGTCAATAAATTCTTAACCTCGGCACACTAATAACTTTGGAAATCAGTTATGTGAAAAAATATGTCTTTTATTGGACAATATCCAGCATAAAACATAACATCCGACGTTTCGGCCAACCGGCCTTTCTCAAGGATTTATCTATACAGATATAAGAAAATTAACATAAATACAAAGAATATGCCATTGCTCCAATGATAGACATATATAATATTGAAATCATGATAATCAAAGACCATACAATGAGCATTTCTATTACACGTAAAACATATGGTACAGCAAAGGTACTGCAAAAATAATAACAAGGAAACATGCATGTATGAAACAAATCAGCAATTTAAACAAGAAAGTTTTTTTTGAGAAAATTATTTACCTAGATGCTGGTTGTCCGTGCCTATGAATTAGATGTCTCAAGGAATACATCCGTATGTGCGGAGTGCTATATCGGGTTGTGGGGTATATAGCAAGAAAAGGGTGTTAGCATGAATAATCATAGGTATAGTCTTTATTAGAAATAGTAGCTCATGGGGAGGTTTGTCCCCTAGGAGAGTGAAAAGGACCAGTGAGAAGATATATTAGACAATTTAATGAATAATACGGATAAAGAATTGAATAATAAAGGAAGAGTCCCATATGTATAGAGACAAATAGTATCCCTGATTGGAGCCCATTCTCCATCTCATATAAGTGCCAGGTACTTTAGTACATACCTGTATGGCTGGAAATAGCAGCTTGTAGTGGGCTTTATGGATCCAGGTATAATATGGGCATGCTATTCCATATATCTCTATGTATGAAAATATTCCAAGTTAAGTATACTGTTAAGTAATTTTATTGTGTTTGGGGATACAGTGATTATTTAGGTATTTACCAAGAGAGATTGAATAAAGCTGTGCCTGGTTCTGGTGTCAGCCTATGGTACTGGAACCGCTGTCTTGTATATAGAAGTCGCTATTTCTTATAAGTAAAATAAAGTTAGAATCTCATAATTCCACATCTCACTCACTGAGGTATAAAGTGAAAAAGACAATGTTTAACAGGTAGAAACCTGCCATACTTACTCCTGTGCCAAGTCAATA
Organism: Allobates femoralis; assembly: GCA_033576535.1. Lineage (NCBI taxonomy): Eukaryota > Metazoa > Chordata > Amphibia > Anura > Aromobatidae > Allobates > Allobates femoralis. Next base: position 149,577,415 of record JARQOC010000011.1, on the reverse strand, counting down.
AAGTGAATGGGACAAAGTCCTATAATGTGCAGAGAGAGCTATTAGCATAAGGAAGGGTTAAGAGGAGATTAAGTAAGGATGGTATTAGATGTGTGCATCAGTTTACCTGGTGCGCCCATGTGCTGCTGTGCTGGTGTCTCCCGCTGTAATTGTGTGATTACGCCGGTGTTTAGAGCTATATGGGCGGCGGGCGGGACTAATTACAAAGCGTTTCCAGTGCCCGAGTGATGACTTCCGGCGTCTGGACCACACGGAAGTATTTGGAACGCATATGTGATGCGCATGCGCTAACAAGAGCTGCTCATGCGCACTTTGCCGAAATCTGTGTAGTGAGGGTGGGAGCGCTATGGAAACAGTGGTGCACAATACCATTACCAGTGTACAGGTGGAAGGTGAAGTACGGCCCCTTCGGAGTGTCACATTCTCTGTGAGAAGAGAGAGATACAATTAGAATTATTATAAAACAAGTCAAACAAGGAACAAACTTGGTTAATGCATATTATATGGCAACAGTGTGTTGACTGGAATATTAGGGTAATCCACTATAGTCTTCTATTGGTAAAGAGGAGATATACAAAGAAATACCTAATAGATAGAACATAGAATATGTTTGGTCATACCTAAATAGGTATAATACAGAGGATGGTAACTTCAATGTTAAAGTCATGTGTTTAATATTAATTTAATGTACACACTGCCAAAAACACCCAGTGTTGGTCAGAGTCTATAATCACATTCCCTATTCAGACCCAATGGCTCTAGGGTCTGGAGGTGATGTATCCAATATGATTCTCGAAGTTTCAATGTTTTTATTCTGTTGCCCCCCCCCCCCCCCTCCCCTGTCTAATGGATGGGACTAGAGATGGGCGAGTCCTAAAAGACTCGGAATCGCAAGACCCCAACGAGTCCGAGTCAAGGACTCGGGACTCGTTGCGAGTCCAGCGAGTCCAATGTTAATGAATAGGGAACCGAGTAATAGCGAATAATGACATTTACAACTCGCTGATGTGTCTCTGAAAGTGTGCGAGTCCAAACTCGCTGGTTTTTCTCTTAGGCTATGTGCACACAGGAAGGTTTAGTGAAGGTTTAGGAGCGGAACCGCCGGTCGGTTTCCATCAGGTTTATGCAAATTTATGTTAATCCAAAAGCGGCTTTTGGATCAACATAGAAACCTATGGAAACCGACACCCGGTGTGCACACACCGGCGGTTTCCACATGCTCATCCGTTGCTAACCCGCTGGGTCCCCAGCGGGTTAGCAAAGAATGTGCATGTCCTATAAACCGGCCGGTTCTGCAGCGGCTGCAAGCAGAATCATGTGCTGCTTCCAGCCGCTGCAGAACCGACGCCACTAACCCGCTGTGCACCGCCGCACACCCGACCGTCTTCCGCAGCACGGACCCGACAGGAAGCCGGTGGACGGCTCCGGAGCTTCCTGTCGGGTCCGCCCAGCCGCCGCCGCCCCTAACCCGCCCCCGTGTGCACATAGCCTTATTTGGAGGCTTGGAGCCGATGATGATGCACACTACACTCCCTAAAAAAATTGGTTTTAAGTGCGCACAGCCACCCAGATGTGGTTTGGTGTTGCTGTATGCGTCACTTGCTGGCGGGGTAAGTGTGCGCGCTCACACTTGGCAGTGAAGCCGCACACTACACTCCCTAAGGTGGTGTACGTGCTATTTAAAGGTAGGAGAGCAGCAACGCACTGGTCTGCCACAGAAAAAATAACGCTCTATGGCTTATTAGGAACAAAAATCGATCTGGTGCAAAAACAAAAAGGAAACAGCACCTCAGCTAAGCCTCTGACTGCAGCTGTTAGCAAAGCTGAGTGAGTAAGCTAAGCTATGAGGTCCGTCCTGTGTGCACTCTAAGGCTTCTCCTTCCTTCCCTCCCTGCCTGCCTGCCTACACAGCACTACTCTGTCCTCCTCCTAGCTCTCAGAAGAGCTTTTTGGGTTAATATAAGGAATCTTCCCTACACTGACAATCCCTGATCTGCTCCAGCATATATCTCTCTCTCCCTATACTAGGTCAGATCGTCTCAGGAATGTGGCCAAAATGGCGGGGACAAGCCTTATATACTGCCTTCCATGTCATACATGACATAGGCATCACGATGGACAGCAGCCAATCATAGTCCTGACACAACCAACTTTGCTATGCCATTACTGACTATGATTGGCTATCTTCACAAGTTTTCTGACCTAACACGCACGCTGTGCTGACTCGGAACATAACAGATTCTGTATTCGAGAGTCCGACTCCCGAATACAGTATACAGGACTCGGAATCGTAGACTCGTAGGACTCGGAATCGTAGACTCGCTCAGACTCGCTGCTGACAGCGGGTATCTGTGAAGAGTCAAGCTTATTGCCATTGAATTCCATTGGACTCGTCACTGTGCGAGTCCAAGCTGGAAGATTCGCCGAGTAACGAGTCCTGCGAGTACCTTCAGAATCGCCGAGTCCCGAGTCCTAGCGAGTAGACTCGCCCATCCCTAGATGGGACATGGTCAATGACCTGAAAGCGCAATTGTGATATTGAATGTTTACAGGTGATAAAGTGGTTGGGAATGGGTAAAAGAGTCTGACCACATCTGATGGTGGACTTGTGTTTGCTGATGCGGTCTCGGACATGTTGGGTGGTCTCCCCAACATATCCGAGACCGCACAGACATTTGATCAAGTATACAACAAATGAGGTTTCGCACGTGTAGAAACCTTTGATTTGGTACTGTTTCCCAGAACGTGGGTGGGTAAAGGTGTTACCTTTTGTTACGTGGGAGCACTGCATGCACCTCAAACACGGAAAAGTTCCTTCACGTTGCGTGGCTAAGAAAATTTGTCTAGGTAGTTTGATGTTGGAGCCTATATCCGCCTGAACCAACTGATCTCGTATGTTTTTAGCACGTTTCAAGCAAAATAATGGTTTTGTCTGAAATTCCGGGATGTCCGGATACAAATTACTTAATATTGACCAGTGTTTGGTGATGATGCTGCGGACCAGTGTATGGAACGGGTGGTACGTAGTCACAGACGTCACTTGTGGTGGTCTTGGTTCCCTAGGACTAGTTGTATTATCAACTTGTGTTAGGTTTGGCGGATATCCACGTTGCAGAAATTTGTCCCTCATCTCAGTATGTCTGAGTTCTCGTGTAACGGGATCTGACACTATCCTAGCAACCCTCATCTGTTGTGAATGGGGTAAGGATTTTTTGATGTGTGTGGGATGACAGCTCGTAAAGTGAAGAAGGCTGTTGGTGTCTGTTGGCTTTGTGTACAAATCTGTGAACAGAACACCCCCCTCTCCATTGTGGATCATGGTATCCAAAAAGTAAATTTTTTGGCTAGCACTATGAATAGTGAAAGAGAGATCCTCATTATAGGAGTTGATATCGACCAAGAAGGAAGATAATTCAGTCTCCGTGCCTCGCCAGATGAGGAAGACATCATCTATATAGCGGCGCCATGTCACGCTGCATTGTTGAATTAATGGATGGTTGATGATGTGGTCTTCCTCAAATTTGGCCATAAAGATGTTAGCGTAGGGGGGCACAACATTGGAGCCCATTGCGGTCCCCCTACGCTGAACATAGTGCTGATCCTGGAAAAGGAAATAGTTCTGTTCAAGTACTATCGTCAGAAGATCATGAATAAAGGAAATTTTGTCATTCTGATATTGTGAGTACTTTTGAAGGAACCATAAAACAGCTTGTAACCCCTTACTGTGACTAATGCCGGTGTATAGGGAATTTACATCGAGTGTAACTAGAAGTGCATCAGTAGGGATATGACGAATATCATTTAAAGTAGCAAGGAAATGATTGGTATCCTTCAGATAGGACGGTATTAATGGGACTATTGAAGTCAAAAGTTTATCCAATAGGATGGCTAGTGGTGACAAGATTGAGTCTGTAGAAGCCACTATTGGTCGGCCAGGAGTCTGTGTCAGATTTTTGTGTATTTTAGGTAGAACATAAAATACAGGAATGACCGGGTGTTGGTTGTTCAGAAACTCTGCCGTTTTGTTATCAATAGTCCCTAACATAAGGTAATGCCTGATACATCCATCTATGAGTGTCCTAATGCTCAGTGTTGAATCATGATTGACAGGAGAATAAGTCTCCAAGTCAGCTAGTTGTCTCTGAATTTCTCTCAATTAATAACTGTGGTCCATGACGACTATAGACTCACCTTTGTCGGCGGGTTTTATCACTATAGTTTTGTTCTTTTTCAAATTTTAAATAGATCGACTTTCTATAGGTGTTAAATTGTTATGGAGACGAAACTCCCCATGGTCAATCTATGTACTCATTTTACGTAAGTCACTTTGGCCTAATTGTACATATGTCTCGATAGGATGATAAGATCTTGGGGGTAAAAAAGTACTTGGTATTTTAAGGCCTAGATCACTCAATCTGATGGATGTAGGAGGATTTGTATCTGTGTTAGGTGAAACAGGGTTTACCTTAAAGTGTGCTTTCAGTCTTAAGTTTCTGAAAAAACGCCCCAACTCTAACTCCGTGTTAAACGTGTCAAACTTGGGGGTTGGACAGAAACTGAGTCCCTTCTGTAATACTGTTGCCTCTGCGGGAGATAAGGTGTATGAGGAAATATTGTAGACCATATTGGTCTTACCTATGACCTCGTGGCCATCGAGTGCGGCAGTGATTGAAGTGGTTGCGGGTTGAGTGGCGGAGGGAATTGTGGGGCTGGGCCTCCTCCTCTTCCCCCGCCTCGTTTGCCTTTTCCACATTTTCTCTGCCCTAAAAAACGAGGTGGGTAAGGTCTTCCATACTCGTCCCGACTGCATGAGGAGAAACTGTATCGTGGGTTGTAGGGCTCGCCACTGCGCCATCTGTATACTTGGTTTCGGGTATAGTCCTCTTGATCACGTAGGAACTTACTCCTATTCCTTATCTGAAGATTCTTCCTGAATTTGTTTATAAGGCTGGCTGTTCTAGTCTTCAAGTTGTTGTATTCCGAGTGTGACAAAGTTTGACTTAATTGATTGTCAATATGTGTGATCTTGGATTCAAAGGTGGGTAATTATGCTTGTATGTGTTCAATGGATAAAATAATCAAGTCCATTGAACACTTGTTCAGGATCTGTTCAAATCGATCACAGTATTCCTTGTTCTCGGCGAATAATGTCGGTCCCAATGAGACTCTAAGTCCCCGAGGAATACGCTTGGCTTTGAAGTATTCCCCTAATGTTGCTAGGTGCAGTTCTAAAGCAATTTGTCTTTTCAGTTCTTTTTCATAATCTTTACTCCTGGTCTCTTCTGCTGATATAGAGAGGAAGTCACCTGAAGTAGTTATTTTTGCCACTATAGCAGTGGAATCTTCGTCTAAATAATTGAATGTCAAGAACGACATAAGGTCTAAGTAATGGGAGCACCAATCAAAAATAGTAATATCAAAAAATTGAAATGTTGGGCTCAACCTTTAGTGAGGTGCTCTGAGGTAAAATAGCAATCAGTCAATAAATTTTGAATCTCGGCACACTAATAACTTTGGAAATCAGTTATGTGAAAATATATTAGTCTTTTATTGGACAATATCCAGCATAAAACATAACATCCGACGTTTCGGCCAACCGGTCTTTTTCAAGGATTGATCTATACAGATTTAAGAAAATTAACATAAATACAAAGAATATACCATTGTTCCAATGATAGACATATATAATATTGAAATCATGATAATCAAAGACCATACAATGCGCATTTCTGTTACACGTAAAACATATGGTACTGCAAAAATATTAACAAGGTAACATGCATGTATGAAAAAAATCAGAAATTTAAACAGGAAAGGTTTTTTTGAGAAAATGATTTACCTAGATGCTGGTTGTCCGTGCCTATGAATTAGATGTGTCAAGGAATACATCCGTGGTGAGGGAATGCTATATCGGGTTGTGGGGTATATAGCAAGAAAAGGGTGTTAGCATGAATAATCATAGGTACAGTCTTTATTAGAAATAGCAGCTCATGGGGAGGTTTGTCCCCTAGGAGAGTGAAAAGGACCAGTGAAAAGATATATTAGACAATTTAATGAATAATACGGATAAAGAATTGAATAATAAAGGAAGAGTCCCATATGTATAGAGACAAATAGTATCCCTGATTGGAGCCCATTCTCCATCTCACATAAGTGCCAGGTACTTTAGTGCATACCTGTATGGCTGGAAATAGCGGCTTGTAGTGGGCTTTATGGATCCAGGTATAATATGGGCATGCTATTCCATATCTCTCTATGTATGAAAATATTCCAAGTTAAGTATACTGTTAAGTAATTTTATTGTGTTTGGGGATACAGTGATTATTTAGGTATTTACCAAGAGAGATTGAATAAAGCTGTTTCTGGTTCTGGTGTCAGCCTATGGTACTGGAACCGCTGTTCGCTATTTCTTATAAGTAAAATAAAGTTAGAATCTCATAATTCCACATCTCACTCACTGAGGTATAACGTGAAAAAGACAAAGTTTAACAGGTAGAAACGTGCCATACTTACTCCTGTGCCAAGTCAATAAAGTGAATGGGACAAAGTCCTATAATGTGCAGAAAGAGCTATTAGCATAAGGAAGGGTTAAGAGGAGATTAAGTAAGGATGGTATTAGATGTGTGCATCAGTTTACCTGGTGCGCCCATGTGCTGCTGTGCTGGTGTCTCCCGCTGTAATGTGGTGTATTACGCCGGTGTTTAGAGCTATATGGGCGGGGGCGGGACTAGTTACAAAGCGTTTCCGGTGCCCGAGTGATGACTTCCGGTGTCTGGACCACACGGAAGTATGTGGTACGCATATGTGAACGGCGCATGCGCTAACAAGAGCCGCGCATGCGCAGTTTGCCGAAATCTGTGTAGTGAGCGTGGGAGCGCTATGGAAACAGTGGTGCACAATACTATTACCAGTGTGCAGGTGGAAGGTGAAGTACGGCCCCTTCGGAGTGTCACATTCTCTGTGAGAAGAGAGAGATACAATTAGAATTATTATAAAACAAGTCAAACAAGGAACAAACTTGGTTAATGCATATTATATGGCAACAGTGTGTTGACTGGAATATTAGGGTAATCCACTATAGTCTTCTATTGGTAAAGAGGAGATATACAAAGAAATACCTGATAGATAGAACATAGAATATGTTTGGTCATACCTAAATAGGTATAATACAGAGGATGGTAACTTCAATGTTAAAGTCATGTGTTTAATATTAATTCAATGTACACACTGCCAAAAACACCCAGTGTTGGTCAGAGTCTATAATCACATTCCCTATTCAGACCCAATGGCTCTAGGGTCTGGAGGTGATGTATCCAATATGATTCTCGAAGTTTCAATGTTTTTATTCTGTTGACCCCCCCCGTCTAATGGATGGGACATGGTCAATGACCTGAAAGCGCAATTGTGATATTGAATGTTTACAGGTGATAAAGTGGTTGGGAATGGGTAAAAGAGTCTGACCACATCTGATGGTGGACTTGTGTTTGCTGATGCGGTCTCGGACATGTTGGGTGGTCTCCCCAACATATCTGAGACCGCACAGACATTTGATCAAGTATACAACAAATGAGGTTTCGCACGTGTAGAAACCTTTGATTTGGTACCGTTTCCCAGAACGTGGGTGGGTAAAGGTGTTACCTTTTGTTACGTGGGAGCACTGCATGCACCTCAAACACGGAAAAGTTCCTTCACGTTGCGTGGCTAAGAAAATTTGTCTAGGTAGTTTGATGTTGGAGCCTATATCCGCCCGAACCAACTGATCTCGTATGTTTTTAGCACGTTTCAAGCAAAATAATGGTTTTGTCTGAAATTCCGGGATATCCGGATACAATACAAATTACTTAATATTGACCAGTGTTTGGTGATGATGCTGCGGACCAGTGTATGGAACGGGTGGTACGTAGTCACACACGTCACTTGTGGTGGTCTTGGTTCCCTAGGACTAGTTGTATTATCAACTCATGTTAGGTGTGGCGGAATGGGGTAAGGATTTTTTGATGTGTCTGGGATGACAGCTCATAAAGTGAAGAAGGCTGTTGGTGTCTGTTGGCTTTGTGTACAAATCTGTGAACATAACACCCCCCCTCCTTTGTGGATCATGGTATCCAAAAAGTAAATTTTTTGGCTATCACTATGAATAGTGAAAGAGAGATCCTCATTATAGGAGTTGATATCGACCAAGAAGGAAGATAATTCAGTCTCTGTGCCTCGCCAGATGAGGAAGACATCATCTATATAGCGCCACCATGTCATGCTGCATTGTTGAATTAATGGATGTTTGATGATGTGGTCTTCCTCGTCCTCGTCAGATGCAAATCGAGATTCAGTAAATAAATCACCATCTTTGATAATCTGAACACTGCCTTTGAAACCCGCACTGAGGCTGAAGTGAGAATGAGATTTTACAATTGCAGACAAAGGCCGCAGGACAGTATAAGAGACTAAGCCTTACACCTCCAGGAGATGCTGCTGTCCTTAAAGCAGGTAGACCCTGCCAGTGTGCGGGAGGAGAACAAAATGCTGACTGAACAATTTATTCAGGGGTTACAATCATCCATCGATCGTAATTAATTGCGCCTGTGGGCCCTAGAACATCCAGATGCAGATGCAAAAAATCGATGTTGGAATTTTGTTCGTCTGGACCCCACAAAACGATTCCCCTTTCTAGATATTGAGATAGCCAAATTTGAGCTCGATCAAACGACGTTAACCTGTGCCGCTCGTCGCTCAAAATTTGAAATACATCCAAATTTTTGGCCAAAAAGCTGACATATGGAGCCATAACTCCACAACGGTAAATAATAAAAACACGCTTAATATCTCAAAAGAAAGCTAATGTTGTTCTTCAAAATTCATATTTTATACATAATTGTTATTTTAAGTCAAGCTGAGTTACAATATCTTTTAGCCCTAAAAACGTGACCTGGTACCACTAGGAGCATACTTCGTATATTTTGTTATTAAGTGATAAATTTTGTTTTTTTTTTCTGTATATTTTTGAGTTTAAAGTAGAAATATAATAAAAAAACAAGTAATACTGATAAGTCTGAGGACATTTTTATTTTAAAATATAAAAATGAGGTATATAATACATACAAAACAGACACAGAAAAGATACAGAGGTAGAACCTACATGAGTTGATAATTTTACATAGTTATCTAATCTATTCTAGAGCTTTTGTTAAAGTAGTTTTTGAAACGTCAGAATATAATGCTCGGCATTTGCTTACAACTTGCAGGACATATTGCTTTTGTTCTTCATCTTTTGTCAGAAGGTCATTAAAGTCGGTTATTAATTTAACACCCCGCTCAGCCATATCATTAACTACTTTTAATGTTTTGACAATTTTCAATCCTTCTTGGAAGTCATTATTTTGAGGCCAGGTGTTTGGATTTTGTCTTAGGAAATCTGTTTTTATATTAAATCGGTCAAAGAATGTAAGCGTTTCTTTGGTAAGTAAATTTACGTATGCTCCTAGTGGTACCAGGTCACGTTCTTGGGGCTAAAAGCTGTTGTAACTCAGTTTGACTTAAAATAACTATAATGTATAAAATATAAGTATTGAAGAACAACATTAGCTTTCTTTTGAGATATTAAGCGTGTTTTTATTATTTACCGTTCTGGAGTTATGGCTCCATATCAGTGGCGTAACTACCTGTAAAATATATAAGACTGGCATCAACCGTATGCGTAGGTGCTGGCAGAAAATAATTATACTTACAGCAATAGATATCTGCCGCGACACTACTATATATATGAAAAAATTCAAATTAATGAGTGGCACTGAAAAGAGAAGATCAAACTGCAATGTGCAAATGTGTAATGCATAAACTGCCCTGTGCTTAAGTTGAAAACAGAGGTCTTAGTCTCATCAGCAGCCACTGAGGATCAAGCCTGGCACCCACTTCAAGGGGCCTCCTACTGCCAGGTCCTGACACTATGCCCTAGTGATATGGTGAGCTGGTGGAATCTGTGTGGGCTTATATGTCTAAAGGTGTAATTAAAAACAGGTGTGTGCTAGGACCTCACACTGGAGTCCATGAGTGGCTACCAGACTATGAAAAGAGGAAAGGGGAAAATTATATAATGGGAGCTCAGTCAAAAAAGACAATATGTAAAATATATAAGACTGGCATCAACCGTATGCGTAGGTGCTGGCAGAAAATAATTATACTTACAGCAATAGATATCTGCCGCGACACTACTATATATATGAAAAAATTCAAATTAATGAGTGGCACTGAAAAGAGAAGATCAAACTGCAATGTGCAAATGTGTAATGCATAAACTGCCCTGTGCTTAAGTTGAAAACAGAGGTCTTAGTCTCATCAGCGGCCACTGAGGATCAAGCCTGGCACCCACTTCAAGGGGCCTCCTACTGCCAGGTCCTGACACTATGCCCTAGTGATATGGTGAGCTGGTGGAATCTGTGTGGGCTTATATGTCTAAAGGTGTAATTAAAAACAGGTGTGTGCTAGGACCTCACACTGGAGTCCATGAGTGGCTACCAGACTATGAAAAGAGGAAAGGGGAAAATTATATAATGGGAGCTCAGTCAAAAAAGACAATATGTAAAATATATAAGACTGGCATCAACCGTATGCGTAGGTGCTGGCAGAAAATAATTATACTTACAGCAATAGATATCTGCCGCGACACTACTATATATATGAAAAAATTCAAATTAATGAGTGGCACTGAAAAGAGAAGATCAAACTGCAATGTGCAAATGTGTAATGCATAAACTGCCCTGTGCTTAAGTTGAAAACAGAGGTCTTAGTCTCATCAGCAGCCACTGAGGATCAAGCCTGGCACCCACTTCAAGGGGCCTCCTACTGCCAGGTCCTGACACTATGCCCTAGTGATATGGTGAGCTGGTGGAATCTGTGTGGGCTTATATGTCTAAAGGTGTAATTAAAAACAGGTGTGTGCTAGGACCTCACACTGGAGTCCATGAGTGGCTACCAGACTATGAAAAGAGGAAAGGGGAAAATTATATAATGGGAGCTCAGTCAAAAAAGACAATATGTAAAATATATAAGACTGGCATCAACCGTATGCGTAGGTGCTGGCAGAAAATAATTATACTTACAGCAATAGATATCTGCCGCGACACTACTATATATATGAAAAAATTCAAATTAATGAGTGGCACTGAAAAGAGAAGATCAAACTGCAATGTGCAAATGTGTAATGCATAAACTGCCCTGTGCTTAAGTTGAAAACAGAGGTCTTAGTCTCATCAGCGGCCACTGAGGATCAAGCCTGGCACCCACTTCAAGGGGCCTCCTACTGCCAGGTCCTGACACTATGCCCTAGTGATATGGTGAGCTGGTGGAATCTGTGTGGGCTTATATGTCTAAAGGTGGAATTAAAAACAGGTGTGTGCTAGGACCTCACACTGGAGTCCATGAGTGGCTACCAGACTATGAAAAGAGGAAAGGGGAAAATTATATAATGGGAGCTCCCATTGACTGAGCTCCCATTATATAATTTTCCCCTTTCCTCTTTTCATAGTCTGGTAGCCACTCATGGACTCCAGTGTGAGGTCCTAGCACACACCTGTTTTTAATTACACCTTTAGACATATAAGCCCACACAGATTCCACCAGCTCACCATATCACTAGGGCATAGTGTCAGGACCTGGCAGTAGGAGGCCCCTTGAAGTGGGTGCCAGGCTTGATCCTCAGTGGCCGCTGATGAGACTAAGACCTCTGTTTTCAACTTAAGCACAGGGCAGTTTATGCATTACACATTTGCACATTGCAGTTTGATCTTCTCTTTTCAGTGCCACTCATTAATTTGAATATTTTCACATATATATAGTAGTGTCGCGGCAGATATCTATTGCTGTAAGTATAATTATTTTCTGCCAGCACCTACGCATACGGTTGATGCCAGTCTTATATATTTTACATATTGTCTTTTTTGACTGAGCTCCCATTATATAATTTTCCCCTTTCCTCTTTTCATAGTCTGGTAGCCACTCATGGACTCCAGTGTGAGGTCCTAGCACACACCTGTTTTTAATTACACCTTTAGACATATAAGCCCACACAGATTCCACCAGCTCACCATATCACTAGGGCATAGTGTCAGGACCTGGCAGTAGGAGGCCCCTTGAAGTGGGTGCCAGGCTTGATCCTCAGTGGCCGCTGATGAGACTAAGACCTCTGTTTTCAACTTAAGCACAGGGCAGTTTATGCATTACACATTTGCACATTGCAGTTTGATCTTCTCTTTTCAGTGCCACTCATTAATTTGAATTTTTTCATATATATAGTAGTGTCGCGGCAGATATCTATTGCTGTAAGTATAATTATTTTCTGCCAGCACCTACGCATACGGTTGATGCCAGTCTTATATATTTTACATATTGTCTTTTTTGACTGAGCTCCCATTATATAATTTTCCCCTTTCCTCTTTTCATAGTCTGGTAGCCACTCATGGACTCCAGTGTGAGGTCCTAGCACACACCTGTTTTTAATTACACCTTTAGACATATAAGCCCACACAGATTCCACCAGCTCACCATATCACTAGGGCATAGTGTCAGGACCTGGCAGTAGGAGGCCCTTGAAGTGGGTGCCAGGCTTGATCCTCAGTGGCTGCTGATGAGACTAAGACCTCTGTTTTCAACTTAAGCACAGGGCAGTTTATGCATTACACATTTGCACATTGCAGTTTGATCTTCTCTTTTCAGTGCCACTCATTAATTTGAATTTTTTCATATATATAGTAGTGTCGCGGCAGATATCTATTGCTGTAAGTATAATTATTTTCTGCCAGCACCTACGCATACGGTTGATGCCAGTCTTATATATTTTACATATTGTCTTTTTTGACTGAGCTCCCATTATATAATTTTCCCCTTTCCTCTTTTCATAGTCTGGTAGCCACTCATGGACTCCAGTGTGAGGTCCTAGCACACACCTGTTTTTAATTACACCTTTAGACATATAAGCCCACACAGATTCCACCAGCTCACCATATCACTAGGGCATAGTGTCAGGACCTGGCAGTAGGAGGCCCCTTGAAGTGGGTGCCAGGCTTGATCCTCAGTGGCCGCTGATGAGACTAAGACCTCTGTTTTCAACTTAAGCACAGGGCAGTTTATGCATTACACATTTGCACATTGCAGTTTGATCTTCTCTTTTCAGTGCCACTCATTAATTTGAATTTTTTCATATATATAGTAGTGTCGCGGCAGATATCTATTGCTGTAAGTGGCGTAACTACCGGCATAGCAGACGTAGCGGCGCTTGTGGGGGGCCCGGACCCAGCGCCGCTATGCTGCTATACCGGCAGCCTGCGATACCTGTTGTTGTGTGGCCGACTGTCACGCATCAGGTGTGGGGGTGGGGACCCAACGGGGGCGCCCGCACCCGACGGGGCCCCCCCGGCGAGGTGGATGCCGCCCCCACTCAAAGTGGCCGCAGGCGCCGCACACAGAGTTCAAAGGGGCTGCTGCCGCCAGACTATAGCCTGCTGCCTGCAGCCTGACCCTGTGTGTTCTCTGCGCAGTCTGCGGAGTTGGTCTCCGCCCCCTGGCCGTCCTGTGACCCCCGAGTGAGTCTTAAGTCCTTACTAACTAACTGACCGGCGGTCACAGCAGACAAGCAGGAAGGAGCTGCTGCTGCACTGAGCCCGGAGAGAGGGTGAGAGGCGCCGCTATTAATAACACTATTGACAGTGAGCAGCGACAGCATGGGGAGGCCTTACTGTGAGGGGGGCCTTTATACCATGTGTGTGCTGCTGGGACTCTGGGAGCTGTATATGGTATACAGCTCCCAGAGTCCCAGCAGCACACACAGGGTATACAGCTCCCAGAGTCCCTGCAGCACACACAGGGTATACAGCTCCCAGAGTCCCAGCAGCACACACAGGGTATACAGCTCCCAGAGTCCCAGCAGCACACACAGGGTATACAGCTCCCAGAGTCCCAGCAGCACACACAGGGTATACAGCTCCCAGAGTCCCAGCAGCACACACAGGGTATACAGCTCCCAGAGTCCCAGCAGCACACACATTGTATACAGCTCCCAGAGTCCCAGCAGCACACACAGGGTATACAGCTCCCAGAGTCCCAGCAGCACACACAGGGTATACAGCTCCCAGAGTCCCAGCAGCACATACAGGGTATACAGCTCCCAGAGTCCCAGCAGCACACACAGGGTATACAGCTCCCAGAGTCCCAGCAGCACACACAGGGTATACAGCTCCCAGAGTCCCAGCACACACAGGGTATACAGTATACCCTGTGTGTGCTGGGACTCAGGGAGCTGTATACCCTGTGTGTGCTGCTGGGACTCTGGGAGCTGTATACCATGTGTGTGCTAGGACTCTGGGAGCTGTATACCCTGTGTGTGCCGGGACTCTGGGAGCTGTATACCCTGTGCTTGGAGCTGTATACCCTGTGCTGGGACTCTGGGAGCTCTATACCCGGTGCTGGGAGCTGTATACCCTGTGCTGGGACTCTGGGAGCTGTATACCCTGTGCTGGGAGCTGTATACCCTGTGCTGGGACTCTGGGAGCTGTATACCCTGTGCTAGGAACTGTTCACTCTGTGCTGGGAGCTGTATACCCTGTGCTGGGAGCTGTATACCCTGTGCTGGGACTCTGGGAGCTGTATACCCTGTGCTGGGAGCTGTAAACCCGGTGCTGGGACTCTGGGAGCTGTATACCCTGTGCTGGGAGCTGTATACCCTGTGCTGGGAGCTGTATACCCTGTATACCACCACTGGGGCCTGTATTTACCACTGGGGAGGCTGCTGTATACTACCACTGGGGAGGCTGCTGTATACTACCACTGGGAGGCCTGTATACCCCTGGGGGGCCTGTATACTACACTGCTGGGGGCTGTATACCTGTGCTGGGGTCCACCCTCGGCTTATACACGAGTCAATAGGTTTTCCCAGATTTTGGGGGCAAAAGTAGGGGGGTCGGCTTATACACGGGTCGGCTTATACACGAGTATATACGGTAAACTGGGTGGCGTCAGACTGTTAACACCAATTCGGTAAGGGGGTGTGTCTTGAAGGGGGCGTGTCATTGTGGGCGTGTCTTGGAGGGGGCCCCGTTCAAAAGTTTGCTATGGGGCCCTGCCAGTTCTAGTTATGCCCCTGCTCCATATGTCAGCGACAAGCGGCACGGGTTAACATCGTTTGATTGAGCTCAAATTTTGGCTATCTCAATATCTGGAAAGGGGAATCGTTTTGTGGGGTCCAGACTAACAAGATTCCGACATTTTTTCCCCATCATATGAGATCCGGTCACTCTAATGTGCACAGATTCACTCCCTTTCATTTTCTGTGTGCAGATGTCTGCTTACGTATAAAGCAAGCACACAACTAAGCACAAAAAATCCAACATTTTGCGTTCGGCTGTGCATAAATTATGTGCAGCCGATCACAAACACAGCTGAACGCAGCCACAAACAGGCACTATTCATTCCCATGTTAAACATAGTGCCTGCGTTTTGCTGCGTTCAGATATGCTACGCATCATGCGCAAGTGTGAAGTCACCCTAAGCATGGACAGGGGCGTTATATGTTACTGACTGGGTACTGGGTGACTATGGTGACAGCAGGAGATGGGGCTGTTGTACAAGTCTTGCCATCCCCATGGGTTGTGCATCAAACCTCTGTATGTAGACGTTCCTCCACTGCTTCTGCCTCCTCCACCTCTTCTAGTTCCTCCAACTGCACCCAAAGCATGTCTGGTAATGTGACATGAGTTCAAACTACACAGACGGAATCAAGCACACCTCCTTACTATGCTGCTAGCAGAGCTCAACACCATCAGGCGGTGCCTACATTAAAATATCTGGGAATGTGAGTCACACAGCTAAGGAGTTGTGGTCAGCTCTGGAGATCGAGTTTTATGAATCTCCACTGAACCTGCAGCTAGGGAAGGCCGTGTGCGACAATACTGCGAACCTAGGTGCGGCCTTTCATTGGGGCAAGGTGACAAACGTGCCTTGTATTGCTCATGTCTTGAACCTGGTCATCCAGCAATTTCTAGCCAACTATCCTGGCCTAGATGCGCTTCTGCAGAAGACATGGTCGCTGTGTTCTCACTTTCGCCATTCGCATCCCGCTGCTCAACAGCTTGCATTGCTCCAGAAGTCTTTCAGCCTGCCCGTTCACCACCTAAATGCGATGTGCCAACATGATGGAATTCCTCTCTGCACATGTTGCAACAACTGTGGCAGCAGCGACGAGCCCTGGTGCAGTATGTTATGACATATGGCCTGGTCCAACGCGATCCAGAGGTGGGGCCAATCACGCTGCTGGAGTGGTCTCAGATCAAGGAAGTCTGCACCCTTCTGCAGAGTTTTCAAATGGCTACTAAGATGTTTCACGCTAACAATGCCATTATCAGGATTACTATTCCAGTTATCTACATGCTGGAGCCCACTTTAACCAGTATTCAGAGTAAGGTGGTGGGCCAAGAGGAAAGAGAGGAAGTAGAGAAGGAGGCGTATGTGGAAGGGATAACAAGATCTCAAAGGTCAAGACAGTCGGCAGCATCAAGGCGGCTGGCATCAAGGGGTGATGGAGAGGGAACAACAGGGGCGCATGGTAGCAGCCAAACAGTTGATGAAGGTGCAGGAGCAGAGGAAGAAATGGAGGATGAACAGGCGATGGGCATGAAAGACTCAGCAGATGAGGGAAATCATGATCACATATCTGTTGTGCGAGGTTGGGAGGAGTGTGCAGAGGAAACAATCGTGAATGTTACCCTGCCGCCACCAACACAACAAGGACTTGGGCCTCCTGGATGCGCAAGACACATGAGTGCCTTCTTGCTGCACTACCTGCAACATGATCCTTGAATTGTAAGAATTAGAAGTAATGTCGACCACTGGGTTGCCACACTTTTAGATCCCCAGTACAAGAGTAAATTTGGCCAAATCCTTCCTGCCCTGGAAAGGGACGCACGCATGCAGGAGTATCAACAGAAGCTTTTAGACAATCTTAGTACTGCTTTTCCCCAAAACACAAGTGGTGCACATAGTGAATATCACAGTTCTACCTTTCCAACCTGGGAAATGTTTAGTTTTCATCACTCAAACTTTAAACGTTACAGTGCACCTGGTAACAGCAACTTTGTAGAATCGTTTCACTCTTTTTTTAGACCAACCTTTGCAATGCCAGAGAAGAGAACAAGTTTGACACATAGTGAACACCTAGAGAGATAGTACAGGAGTATCTACAGCTGAATATCAATGCCATGACTGTGGAACTAGACCCTTGTGCATTTTGGGCATCAAAACTGAAAAAATGGCCTGAGCTCGAAAGTCATGCCTTGAAGATTTTGTCGTGCCCCCTTGTCTCTGAACGTGTCTTCAGCGCTGCTGGTAGTGTGCTGATGGATAAGCGCATGCGGCTGTCCACTGACAGTGTAGACAGACTAGAGAAATGATGGGAGTATAGGTGTGTCACGGCCCGTGCTGCTCCAGTGTAGAAAAACTCACCAAAGAGTCAGATAATCATCAGTCAGATTTCCATCTGACTGATGATTATCTGACTCTTTGGTGAGTTTTTGTACACTGGAACAGCGCGGACCGTGACACACCTATACTCCCATCATTTCTCTGGATACAACCACTGGTTAGTGGTCGGTGGAGGTCCTGCAGCAGCTTAGAGTATCTTCAAACGCCTTCAAACCAGTTGTGGGGATCACAACTGAACCAGGTGAGTGGCTCCTCAGCACCACTCCACTACTCTTAGTGTCACTAGTGATAGGGCACTATTGCGCCTCTTGTCCCCCACCCTCTTATATTTTTACAGTGTAGACAGACTAACGTTTATCAAGATGAACAAGTCATGCATCCGCAAGGACTTTTCCACCCCATTGTCAGCTTGGGGAGACTAAACGCTTGTGTATTTTTCAATGTGCTGAATTAAGCTCTCCATTTTAATATTTCAACACTGGGGCAATTGATGCCATTTTAGTGGTGGCTGTGCCTAATTTTTTTGAAAAATGGAGAATGTTGTTATGGTCTCCTTGGTGTTTGTTGCTTGACTTGAGTAGGGCTCTCTGAGCTCAATACCTATTCTTGACAATCTTACTCTTGTTTCTGAATATTCAACCATTTTATCCATCGATACAGTGATTATTACATGTTCTGTATTCACATCCACCATTTTTGGGTGCTTTAAAGCAGTGATTACTACATCTCCCTTAATGTTTGCATAAACTGGTTTTGGGCATCAAACCAGGTTTTGGCAAATGTGCTGTATACACATGAACAGTTTTTGGGCTCTTAAAAGCATTGTTTGGTCAATCTACCCTGCCATTAGGCTTATACAGGTCACTGACCTACCTGACTAGTTTTTCCTGTAATACTCCACAAAACGTATAGTTGTCCCACCTGTGTGTGGCGGGACATAACATCGATGGGAGCGCTTGCATGAGCTTCGAGTTTATCCGGCCCACTAGGCCTAAACAGGCCACTAATCTACCTAACTAGTTTTTCCGGTAATACTCCATGAAACGTATCGTTGTCACACCTGTGTGTGGCAGGGCATAACATTGATAGGAGCTCATGCATGAGCTTTCAGTTTTTCCGTCCTACTAGGCACTAAACAAGTCACTGTCCTACCTCTCTATTATTTCCTGTAATACTTCATAAAACGTATTATTGTCCCACCTGTGTTTAGCGAGGCATAACATT
Organism: Allobates femoralis; assembly: GCA_033576535.1. Lineage (NCBI taxonomy): Eukaryota > Metazoa > Chordata > Amphibia > Anura > Aromobatidae > Allobates > Allobates femoralis. The sequence continues at coordinate 149,558,731 of JARQOC010000011.1, read as the reverse complement.
GATGGGAGCACTTGCATGAGCTTTCAGTTTATCTGGCTCACTAGGCCTAATCAGGTCACTGACTTACCTGAATAGTTTTTCCTCTAATACTCCACGAAAGTACAAAACTCTGTGTATACTCCGTGTGTATACATGGGGTAGGATGGGAGCAAGTGCTGACGTCTGGGCGAGAGGCGGGACAAGAGCACAGGGTCGACACTAGCAAGACCTCGCTCTGTGCCTGCGTGAAGTAGCACAAGGAGGTGCTGGCACAGAGCGAGGATGCCTGACGGCAACAAGGAGGCAGCAAGGAGAGGGAGGAGATACAGGGGGTGGGAATAGCCCCCGGACATGAGATGACTCCTGATGTTGGTAATGCCCTCCTGACTTTTTACTATATATTTTCAGAGGGCTGTATTTAGGGTTACAAACATCACACACACATGGGGGACTCCTTGCCTGAATGTGGCATACATGCTGCATTCAGTGCTGCTATTAGATTGAATTCCAGGCAGGGGGTGACAGGTCCTCTTTAAGGCTAGGGTCACACTGGCGTCATGGATGCATTTTTTCCATGCGCTTTTCACACTTGTGTTTTGTGAAAAAACGCATCCATAGGCCCCAATGCAAAAAATGCATGGCCAATGTTGCATGCTGCATTTTTTTTTTTTTTTTGTTGATTTTCAAAAGCGCATGCATTTTTGTAACATGGGGCCCTTTGGGAAACGCATGCAAAAACGCATGGCACTAAATAGTACCATGTGTTTTTGCATGCGTTTTTGCTTGCGTTTTTTAAGGCTACTCCAGACCTAACATCAAAAATGCAGCCCAAAAACACAGGCTGCCAAACACATCCTCAAAAACACAGCCAAGTGTGACCCTAGCCTAACCTTGAAATGCTAGGCCAGGTCCTGTTCCAGACCCTGTGCCATGCATGCAGACTGGGCCATTCAGCAATTTTTGGTCTGGAACAATTGATGCCTTTTTGCTGTGGTCTGACCCTTTGGGAAGAGTGATGACTCTTTTTAGGGTCCCCTTGCTGTGTGCTACATGATATCAGCAGGGCGTGACATGCCTAAACCTGTGTCCCATCCTCTTTTTACTCCTCCACCTCTTTTTACTTAAGGTAGAAAACTACTGCCCTATAACTCATCCATTTGTCAATTCAAAGTCAGTTTCACTTACCTCTGAAATTTGAGGTGAATATTAACCACTTTCTATTTTGAAGTGCTTTGGAAGATTGTGCAGGCTGGCACAGACCGTGTCTCATGCACCCATGCTACGCCATGAGACTATTTGTACTGTGAGTAGATTGTTGTCACTTTTCCTGATGTTTGTTGTCTATTCTGAATAGTTTAGCAGTTTTTGGACACCTTTGAAGGTGTTTTCTATGTATTTGCTGTCTGTTGCCTGCCATTGATTCCAATGAGGTTCAACGGCATTTGACGATCAATTCGACAAACACACCCCAATTCGGCGAATCAAATTGAATTCGAACACTTAGGTGTTGGCTCATCACAATTGGTGAGGAACTGGTACAAAACTGGAATTTTTCCAATAGTGGGCGGTGGAACAGTTGAGGGTTCGAGGATGGAGGTGGAGCTGAGGTGGAGGCAGAGCTGAGTTGGAGTCTTGGGGGAACCCAAAACCTTTCCAGTGAGTGGCCTTGAAATTCCTAGTAGCAGCCCTGTAGAGGTAAGTGTATAAACCTGGTTAAATCATCTGTCATAGTTTGATTAAAATTAACAAACCGCTAGAGGTTAAAAGTCTACTGGGCTAATATAGCTGGGTTATATATTTAACAAGCTTAAATTAGGCTTATACTGATGTAACGCTACTTACCTTGGTGACTGCTAATGTGCATCTCCGCTCCCGCCATCTCCATGCACATTTCATGTTCACTCACTTAGGAGGTGTCCGTTTTTTTCACTGTCTGAAAACTCATAGAATTTTTTCCAGTATCACTTATAACAAGGGCCAATACTAGTCTACAAGTTCATGAAAAACACATACAGCACAAGAATGACATTAGTGTACTATCTGTGTGTTGTCACTGTTTCACAAAGCATAATATAACAGAAGTAGAGATGACCTTTTGATGTTTGGGTTTGGCTCTGTCCACCAAACAGACATATATTCGCTGAATTGTTCAGCGGACAGTTCGCCAAACCTCCAAACCCTGCTTGCTTCATGGCTGTAGCTAACCTAAGGTGAACCAAACTGTGATGACATTGGACTCAGTCAGTTTCTGGCTTTTGATGCTGGAGTTGGACTTATGCCAGTTCTGACATTTTTCTATGTAGAAAACACAGGAGCTACGTAGAAAACTGTCACAACAGGTGTAAGCTTTTCAAAAGCTTTTGATACGGTGAACACAAAAGGTTAATACATAAAATGAGAGCAATGGGGATAGGGGAAAATATGTGTAAGTGGGTTAAGAACTGGCTCAGTGATAGGAAACAAAGGGCGGTTATTAATGGAACACACTCAGAATGGGTCACAGTTAACAGTGGGGTACCACAGGGGTCAGTGTTGTGCCCGCTTATTTTTAATATATTTATTAATGACCTTGTAGGGGGCATACAGAGTAGAATCGCAATATTTGCAGATGACACTAAACTCTGCAGGGTTATCCATACAGAGGAGGACAATTTTCTATCACAGGAGGATTTATGTAAACTAGAAGCTTGGGCTGATAAATGGCAAATGAGCTTTAATGGGGATAAATGTAAAGTCATACACTTGGGCAGAGGAAACAAAAGGTATAATTATGTGCTTAATCGTAAAATACTGGGCAAACTAACACTGAAAAAGACCTGGGTGTATGGGTAGATGATAAACTCACATTTAGTGGCCAGTGTCAGGCAGCTGCTGCAAAGGCAAATAAAATAATGGGATGCATTAAAAGAGGCATAGATGCTCATGAGGAGAACATAATATTACCTCTATACAAGTCACTAGTGCGACCACACTTAGAATACTGTGTACAATTCTGGTCTCCGGTGTATAAGAAAGACATAGCTGAACTAGAGCGGGTCCGAGAAGAGCGACTAAGGTTATTAGAGGACTGAGGGGTCTGCAATACCAAGACAGGTTATTAAACTTGGAGTTATTTAGCTTGGAAAAACGAAGGCTTAGGGGTGATCTTATAATAATGTATAAAATATGAAGGAACAGTACAGAGACCTTTCTAATGATCTTTTTACTCTTAGGCCTGAGACGGGGACAAGGGGGCATACTCTATGTCTGGAGGAGAGAAGGTTTAATCATAATCACAGACGTGGATTCTTTACTAAATAACAACCAGTCCCCTTTTATAATATTGTCACTCCAACAACTCTTATATTAACTGAAAAAGACCTAAGTCTCAATCAAGGAATGATTTCACAAATACCGTCAAACAATGCTAAAAATTGCAATCTTTATTCTAAATATAAAATAAAATCACATCAGAGCTAATTCCCAAAGGAAAGCCACATAGTACAGTATAAATCCTTTGTAACTACAGAGTAACATCAATATTGCACAGAACCCATATAGAAAAGACTATGCCTCACAAAGCAACATATATAAACCTATACATATAAATCACCCTTTATGGCTTCCTAATAGACCTATGTTATGTCTATCAGATCCTTACATATGCCTGTTCCTGGATGGCAAACTCTCTTCCTCTAATTAACAAGGGGTTATTGATAGGTATATAGGCTCAGCCTGAGGTTATTTAAATCATGTAGACAAAGGGTTAAGTATTTATTACCTGCTGTAGAGGAATACTGTGCCCCCAGAAGAAGCTCTATTGCGAAACGGCGTAGGGGTGGGAAACCCAGGCACAGTATTCCTCTAAAGCAGGTAATAAAAACTAAGCCCAAGCTTTCTGGTCCCCTCTCCGCTGCGAATTGCAGCCCGAAGCCACACCAGAAAATAGTGTGTTCATAGAAGTGCCATTTTCTGGTGCTGTATCCTATTCTTCCAGCGGCCCTGGTGCCAATTGGCTTGCTGGGTAATAATGGCCTTAGGGACAGCTTTGTATTATTTGTTGACCCTAAGCCCGAAATTCATGGTGTCACACCAATATTAAACATGGCCACCATGAATTTTTTTGTAAAGATTAAAGAAAGCAGCACAGAGAAAAATATTTTTATTAGAAATAAAACACAACACAATTAGTGACATCATCTTTATTGAAGAAAAAAATCTCCCCCCTCCAATGTAGTGCACAGGTGATCTTCTTGCTTGACAGCACCTCAATCACTGCCAGAATTGAGGTGAGAGAAGCTCCCACTTCTGGCAGTGTTGGTGGTGACATCAGAAAATCAGGCACAGACTGAGGTGGTATGAATTGGGGTAACCCCAACTCGACGCCAACATTTCTCAAAGTGAGCGCATCTCTCACCTCACTTCTGGCAGTGATTGCGGTGCTGTTGCTGGGGTCATCAGAGTTCACACTTGATGCAGCTCAGGTGTGAACTCAGATGACCTTTCCAAAGACGGTCAGCCTGTGCCTGCTACATCTCTACCAGCAGACATGTGTGTGCTGCTAGAGAAGTAGCAGAGCTGAAGAAGAAAATCTTCTCCTGTGGACTACGTCGGATGGGAGAGGTTGTTTTCTTCAATAAAGATAGTCACTAATTGTGTTGTCTTTTATTTCTAATAAAAATATGATTCTCTGTGTTGTGTTTTTTTATTTTTACTAGAAATTTATGATGGCCATGTCTAATATTGGCATGACATCATGAGTTTCGGGCTAAGGGCCAGTTGGTGATACAAAGCTGGCCCTAACCTCATTATTATCCAGCGAGCCACCTAGCACCAAGGCCGCTGGAAGAGTCAGATACAGCACCAAAAGATAGCACTTCTATGAACGTGCCATTTTCTGGGGTGGCTGTGGGCTCCAATTCGCAGTGAGGAGGCCCAGAAAGCTTGCTATGACTGCGGATTCCAGCCCCAAGTTGCCTTGTTGTACCTGGCTGGAAACAAAAATAGGGTGAAGCCCACATCATTTTTTTTTTTAATTATTTCATGAAATTCATGAAATAATTAAAGAAAGGGCTCCCGCTACTTGTTCAGGGCACACATCATTTAAAAGATTTTAAAATCTTTTAATATTCAAAAAATTCCTTGGGTTTTATGCTGTTCAAGCTGATGGATGATAGATGACTGGATTAATGAATGGATGGATACATAGATACATAAAAGGAATAGATGATAGAAATAATAGATAAATTGAAAGAATAGAAAGATAGATACCAGTGATGAGCGAGTACGCTTGTCACTACTCGGTACTCGCACGAGTATCACTGTACTCGGGCTACTCGGCGAATACCGAGTAATTTCGCGATACTCGTGCTGTGCTCGCGGTCCTCATCCCTGCATGTTGGCGCTCTTTAGAGAGCCAGCCCACATGCAGGGATTGGCTGGCAGACCACTGCAATGCCACAGCCCTGTTAGTTGTGGAATTGCATTGATTGGGCGGCCACACAGCGTGACCGAGTCTTTATGAGACCCGGCCGTGCTGTGCTCTGCACACAGCGATCCAGACAGTCAGTGCAGGGAGAGTGTCTGCTGTATCAGGGAGAGTTTTGCAGGGCTGTAAACTGGTGACCACAACAGTCCTTCTCAGGACTAATCTAGGTGGATATAGACAGGCAGGCAGGGAGGGTATAGCCAGGTCGGAGTACAGGCTTTCTAGTGACCACAACAGTCCTTCTCAGGACTATTATAGCTGTAAACAGGCAGGCAGGGTATATAGCAATTCCTAGTGACAGTATACCAGCCTTCATCATATCTGGGGCTGATGTACACAGTCTAAAACAGTCCTGATAGTGTCAGACTTCTCAGTATTTGTCACTCCTAAAAAGCTGTTAGGTTCTTAGTGCGTGCATTTAAAAAACGCAAGTGTGTGCCCGTCGGTGGCAGCGTACGGGTGCACTTTTGTGTGTTTTGCACAAACTAGGATATAACGCACAAGTAGAGTGAATAATACATGTCAGCAGCACCTGATAGTGTCAGGCTTCTCAGTAATTGTCGCTCCTAAAAAGCTGTTAGGTTCTTAGTGCGTGCATTTAAAACCGCAAGTGTGTGCCCGTCGATGGCAGCGTACGGGTGCACTTTTGTGTGTTTTGCACAAACTAGGATATAACGCACAAGTAGAGTGAATAATACACGTCTGCACAGCAACTGATGCTTTCAGACTTCTCAGTAATTGCCGCTCCTAAAAATCTGTTTGCTTCTTAGTGCGTGCATTTACAAACCGCAAGTGTGTGCCCGTTTGTGGCAGCATACAGGTGCACTTTTGTGTGTTTTGCACAAACTAGGATATAATGCACAAGTAGAGTGAATAATACACGTCTGCACAGCACCTGATAGTGTCAGACTTCTCAGTAATTGTCGCTTCTAAAAATCTGTTTGCTTCTTAGTGAGTGCATTTACAAACCGCAAGTGTGTGTCCGTCGGTGGCAGCATACGGGTGCACTTGTGTGTTTTTTGCACAAACTAGGATATAACGCACAAGTAGAGTGAATAATACACGTCTGCACAGCAACTGATACTTTCAGACTGTCGGGGTCGTTGCGACAATACACTCCTTCACCAGTCATTTCAAATTAAACTAAGAGCATGGGGTACCCAAGTAAGAATGAGTCAGACAAGGTATTCTGGTTCAATCTCATTGCATGCTCAGCCACGGTCACAGCAACTCACTTTTATTTCCGGTTACACAGCATTTTATACTCTAGGGAATAGGCGTGAATTGGCCAGGACAAGGTGGGATTAGATGGGGGTTAGGTGGGGTTAGGCTAATATATCTAAATCTAGTGTTAGTGATTAGATCTTCGTTCTTCTGTTAAATTCATCCTTCCTCCTGCTTAGTCCATCCTTCTTCTTGACACGGTGCCATCTCTGGGCTCCTGGTATGTGGGACATCTCAGGTTTCTCCTGGTACTCCTTGACACAGACATCCAAAGAATATCTTATCTTCTCAGTTCTCATCCATCTCAACACAACAGTATCTTCTTTTCAGCAGGCAGATATATCTATTGGATAAAAGGAAAAACTTATTGTTTCTCACCTAGAGCATTAATAAAAATATATAATATAAAAGTATATAAAGAAAATATAAGTCAGTGGAAAAGCGTATTTTCCTCCCTAAACAAAAAGTTTTTCCCTAAAGGTCCTTCGAGACTGTCCATGTGATGGGGAAGGGGAAGGGGAAGTGGATTTCTTCATTCAGACACCTTAGAAACTCCTTCCTTGTAAAGGGCCCCCCAGGCACCTGAACCCTACACTAGCCTCACATGGAGTTCTCCCAATATCCCTAAATCGGCTCTCTTAATCTCATTGACTTCATCTGAAAATAAGAGGGGGAATTGTAGAACAGTCAACATAACATATTCAGATTCATATTTTCTTATCCATTGATAACATATTCAGACATTGCTACAAGGAAAAAGGTTGTGTCATATAATTCTACAGTTAGTATAGAAGAAATTAATTTCGCTATTCATTGGCTGTTTTCAGAGTCCAATCCGTTGAAGGGGAAAGAAACCTCAAACATATTAGAAACGGCCTGGGGAATTGTGTATCAGTTTTACAGTAACATATAACCTTAAAAATACAAGACTCATCCTCCCTTGAACATTTTATCATATACCACTATCATTATGGAGGGTATACAAAGGATATGAACTTCTTTAATATCTGCAAATAAGCACAGTTATCCACAAGAGAAAAATACACAAGAAAATCATACAAGAACCATGTTATGTACTCCTGTACTTACTTATTCTAAAAACAATTTAACCAGGGTATGTTTGACATTCTATAATACCTTGGATAGGAGAAAGAGATTTACACATATTGGGACAATTTTATACAGTTTTCTTGGTTTCCTTGTCCGCTCACTACTTGCAATTTCCAAATCCCATGGAGCGATCGCCGCTCGAAGCCCATACCTTTCTGAGTTGTGTTGTGCGCAAGAATAATGCAGGATAGTATACACAGCTTACCTGTACCAGGAGCGAACTAGGAGGTACTCACCTGATCTCACCCGTGACCTATTTTGAGGCGTAAAGTGAGGCCAAGCAGAAACCAGTCTAACCTTTGCTGATAAGAGACATCATGGCCTGCCCTGTCCCCTCTCACGACTCCTAGTTTAACACTGTTAGTGGTTCGGTCAGTCCCTATAAGGCAGTCGACTATAGAGAGGGCTCAGGCCGCCAGACGCAATCCGGCTGGGATGGGGCAACCACCCGCCACTACCTTTTCTACCTTTTGTTGTAGCTTGCCTTCTACCTCCGAGAGGACAGGACACCTGTGGTGATTGTCAGTATGATTATACCATCCTAGACTGATAACATGGTGTTTACCTCACCGTGATTTACCAATACTGCATTTAGTAGGCTTACCGTATTGTTAAGGAATTCTTCAACCGGAAATTGCTCCATTCGCTCAGAAATTGCTAGTCAGAACCAAACATTCTGATTACCTCATGTGAGGATCCTACCATTATCCAGCATAAAATCTCTTTCGTCTATAAACACATCTGCAATAAAAAACTCAAAGAAATTTGTATTAATTTCAGAGATTAAAACATTTTTATTCAACAATATAAATGGTAGAACACTACAGAATATATGGGCGCTGTACATCAGAGCAGACATGTGTAACATCACCTTTAATTCAAAATTCCTGCTACCAGCATTTTCTCCGGAAGCCTCCTCACCCCTCCCATATGGGGAAAGATAACGGACTACAAGAAAAATTTTCACACAGTAAGAAACAAAGACTGCTCTGATAGAAAGAATTTAAGGACGTGTGGGGGGGGAATGGTCTACTCCCTTCAACATTTTCAAACCCTTTGGCCTTGATATGCCTACAAGATGTCCACAATCCTGATAAAGGACCTAACTACTTTCTTCTTTCTTGTCTTTCCACCCCTTTTTTTTTTTTTTTCTCGACTTTGTGTTACTTTCTAAACTATACTTTCTGTTGCTTTTCTCATCAAACTTGCTAATTTCCATCTCTAACATCTCACATTGACTCAATTGAGTGTCCCCTTAAAATACAATCTATATTCCTGCTTATCGACATACCTTATACATTCTGGATCCATTAACTTAACAATACCTTCATCACATTGTAGTTAGATTTTCCTGTCTAGTACCACCTCCCCACAGCGTCAATATATATATATTATTTCCCCTTGGGCGCTCAGTATATTATTGTCTTCTGTGCTGAGTCCATCCTTCATCACGTCATGATGTCTTCTCTTGGCCTCTGGTATGCAGGATATCTCTAGCTTCCCATGGTACAACCTGGCATCGGCACAGTAGGGACCAATCAGCTCCTTTGTTTCCTAGGCACCTTCACACACTGTATCTTTTCTTCACACATCTGAAAGACACTTTGTTTACACATAGCTTTGGTTCATGGATAAGAGGGAGAGAAGAAAGAGAGAGAGAGAGACATAGAGAGAAAGAAGAGAGAGAGAAGAGAAAAGGGAATGAGAGAGGGAGAGATATAGCTATTGGATACTAGGTTAAGGGAAAAACTTATTGTTTCTCACCTAGAGCATTAATAAAAATATATAATATAAAAGTATATAAAGAAAATATAAGTCAGTGGAAAAGCGTATTTTCTACAACTGATGCTTTCAGACTTCTCAGTAATTGCCGCTCCTAAAAATCTGTTTGCTTCTTAGTGCGTGCATTTACAAACTGCAAGTGTGTGCCCGTTGGTGGCAGCGTACAGGTGCACTTTTGTGTGTTTTGCACAAACTAGGATATAACGCACAAGTAGAGTGAATAATACACGTCTGCACAGCACCTGATAGTGTCAGACTTCTCAGTAATTGTCGCTTCTAAAAATCTGTTTGCTTCTTAGTGCGTGCATTTAAAAACCGCAAGTGTGTGCCCGTCGGTGGCAGCGTACGGGTGCACTTTTGTGTGTTTTGCACAAACTAGGATATAACGCACAAGTAGAGTGAATAATACACGTCTGCACAGCACCTGATAGTGTCAGACTTCTCAGTAATTGTCGCTTCTAAAAATCTGTTTGCTTTTTAGTGCGTGCATTTACAAACCGCAAGTGTGTTTCCGTCGGTGGCAGCATACGGGTGCACTTGTGTGTTTTTTTGCGCAAACTAGGATATAACGCACAAGTAGAGTGAATAATACACGTTTGCACAGCAACTGATACTTTCAGACTTCTCAGTAATTGCCACTCCTAAAAATCTGTTTGCTTCTTAGTGCGTGCATTTACAAACTGCAAGTGTGTGCCCGTCGGTGGCAGCGAACGGGTGCACTTTTGTGTGTTTTGCACAAACTAGGATATAACGCACAAGTACAGTGAATACACGTCTCCGTCTGTGTCTGACTTAATCTATAATTGTCGCTCTTAAAAAGTTGGTAGCGATAGCTATAATCTGATTGTCCATGTAACACCGGTCTGTTGGGACGCCTTCATTTAGCTGTGTACCGTCAGCACAGCATTGAAAATGCGCAAGGGCGTTGGCAAGGGACAAGGAAGTGGACGTGATGGTGGTGCAGGCAGAGGCCGAGGTCGTGTGCAAGCTCTAATTTCGCCACAACAAAGGGCCACATCTACTCGCTCGCACGTCCTGTCCCAAATTCTTGGGACCGCAGCAGTACACCGCTCTTCAACCCAGACCAGTGTCAACAGATTGTTAGTTGGATAGCGGATAATGCTTCCAGTCAGATTGGCACCACCACAAACACCCTGTCTTCCACACGGTCAAGTGTCAGTAGCCGTGATACTGCACCGCACATTCCACAACCTGATCCTCCTTCCCACCACCAGGCCCAGTACACGTCCACGGACATTACTGATCCCACACTTGGACACTCTAAAGAACTGTTCACGTATCCATTCGCACATTCTGGCCTCTCGCCAGCTCCTGTTGAAGTGGGTCATGAGGAGATCGTATGTACCGATGCCCAAATATTTGAGCAGCCACGGTCTCACGAAGGCAACGGTGGGAACGTGTCTCAACAAGGGGTGGACAATGATGAGACATGATTGCCAGGAAGTCAGGAGGAGGAGCAGGGTGCGGAAGAGGATGACGACATGGTGGACGATCCAGTAACTGACCCAACCTGGCAGGAGGACATGCAGAGCGAGGACAGCAGTGCACAGGGGGAGGGAGGCATAGCATCTCAACAGGCAGTAAGAAGCAGGGTGGTGGCCCCAGGCAGAAGTCAGGCAACCGTTCCCCGGAACAACAACATGACTCAAGGTGCCTGTACAAATGTTAGGTCTTCCCGAGTCTGGCAACTTTTTAAGTTGATTCCAGATAATTCTAAAACAACCATTTGCAACACCTGCCATGCCAGCATCAGCAGGGGTACCAAAACTAGCAGCCTGATCACCACCAGCATGATCAGGCACATGTCAGCCAAGCACCTGACTTTGAGGGATGTACAACAGAGTCGAGGAGCAGTGCTTGCTGATGTCACTGCTACGGCTTCATGTGTTGTGCGTGCGAGCCAATTTCCCTGTCCATGCTGCATGCGAACAAGCCTCCTGCCCTGCACCTGTAGTTGCCCACGCACAAATAACACCATCATCAAGCACGTCCTTGTCCCAGAAATGGGTCAAACTCCACACATAACACCTGAGGAGTGGAGATGGATGTCCGACCTATGTACCGTCCTTCAAAACTTTGAGGACTCCACCAAGATGGTGAGCGGTGATGACGCCATTATTAGCGTCACCATACCGCTTCTCTGCCTTCTAAAACGGTCTCTGCTCAAAAACAAACATGATGCATTGCAGGCGGAGCGCGATGAGTTGGAGCAAGAAACAGTAGTGGGCGTGGGTGATAACATACAGCCTAGCCTCTTCTCATCACAATGTGCAGTGGAGGACTATGACGAGGAGGAGGATGAGGATGAAGACATGGAGCAACTCTCCGGCAAAATTGAGGATATGACATGCACACCAGTCATACCCTCGGTTCAACGTGGCTGGCCAGAGGACAGGGGAGATGAGGAGGAGGAGGAGGACAGCATGTTCAGTCATCGACTTTATGGTAAGCTGCCTGGCTCGTGACCCTCGCGTTAAGAACATCTTGACCGACAATTATTACTGGTTGGTAACACTGTTAGACCCACGCTACAAGGAGAACTTTATGTCTCTTATTTCTGAGGCGGAGAGGTCAGCCAAAATGCAGCAATTCTAGAAGGCCATAGTCGCGGAAGTAGGCAAAGCATTCCCCTCACAAAACGCTAGCGGCATAGGTCAGGAATCAGTGGACAACCAAGGCGTACGGCCGAGAGGGGCACAAGTCCAATCCGCCAGAGGTAGGGGAACAAACAGTCTTTAAGATGTGGGACAGTTTTCTCAGCCCCTCACGTACCACAGCCCCTGAGGTGCAGGGTAGTGCCACAAGATATGGCAAGTTTGCCCAGATGCTGAAGGAGTACCTTGCAGATCGAACAACTGTACTCCAACATTCCTCTGTGCCTTACAATTATTGGGTATCCAAGCTGGACACGTGGCATGAATTGGCTGTCTACACCTTGGAAGTCCTGGCCTGCCCTGCCGCTATTGTTTTGTCAGAGCGTGTTTTTAGTGATGCAGGTGGAATCATTACTGATAAACGCACCCGCCTGTCAACTGACAATGCTGACAGACTGACTCTGCTCAAGATGAGCAAGGGTTGGATTGGGCCAGACTTCACCACACCACCAGCAAATGAGAGCGGAATTTAAATTTTGTTATGGGAATTTACCATGTACCTCCACTCACCCATGGGTACACACTTCTGGACTTTGGCTAATCGCTGGACTGCTCCTCCTTCTCCTCATGATCCACCATGATGACCGTTACAAAAGTTAGGCCGTTGTTTCAAGTATACCCCCAGTGGCAAATTTTTTCGCCCATTCTTTTAGAATGGGCATTACAATGACAGGAGACCTGCTCCTTTGCAATGGGAACAATGATTTGAGGCCCTCATACACGTCTCTATCCAGGGACAATGTGGAGCCTCCCAATTTTTGGCTGCCCTGGCAAAGGGCTATACTACAATAGACCCACTTCCTTACAATGGGCACTTCAGGTTTACAGGCCCTCATGCACATCTGTATCCAAGGGCATTTTGGAACCTCCCAATTTTTGGCTGCCCTGGCAAAGGTCTATACTACAATACACCCACTTCCTTACAATGGGCACTTCAGGTTTACAGGCCCTCATGCACGTCTGTATCCAGGGGCATTGTTGAACCTCACAATTTTTGGCTGCCCTGGCAAAGGGCTATACTACAATAGACCCACTTCATTACAATGGGCACTTCAGGTTTACAGGCCCTCATGCACGTCTGTATCCAGGGGCATTGTTGAACCTCACAATTCTTGGCTGCCCTGGCAAAGGGCTATACTACAATAGACCCATTTCATTACAATGGGCACTTCAGGTTTACAGGCCCTCATGCACGTCTGTATCCAGGGGCATTGTTGAACCTCACAATTTTTGGCTGCCCTGGCAAAGGGCTATACTACAATAGACCCACTTCCTCAAAATGGGCACATTATGTCAAGAGGCCTTCATGTACGTCCCTTCTCAGGGACATCGGAGTGCCACACAATGTTTTCACGTAAAATCTTTCATTTAATCACAAAAAGTAACATACACCAGCTCTATCTCACTATTGGGTATGTGCCCTTAACATTTCCGCCATGAAAATTCTTTTTGGTGTCATTTTGGAAGGTTTTCTGGTGAGTCCGTAAAAATGGCGTAAAACTCGGACAACATGGTTCACAGCTGTGACTTTTGAGTGAGAAATGCTTACAGGCTTCCCCATGTCATTTGAGCACTCTTCTGAGACTTTTGTGAAATTTTTAGGGTTTCTACATGCTGCCGGGGGTCATTTCATAAAAATACTCGGGTCTCCCATAGGATAACATTGCAAGAGAAAAGAAAGAGAAAGGGGCGCAATAGTGCGGTTACCAGGGGGCTTTTTTTAGCGTGGCGTACTAATAGGTGGCCACTCACCTTATCGGGTTGTGCTGTCCCCGCACAACCCGGTATTACATTTGATAAGGCGCCCTTCACAGGCTCTAGCTCATCCGCACACCGCGTGCTCCGGGGGCTCCGAGCATCCGGTCACGTCACCGCAGGTCCTTAAGTTAAAGCTCCTGTTGCCAGGCGACGCTAGGTCCTCACGTTAAGCTGCACTCTGCACCTAGCTGCTCCCCGCCGCTTTACCCTCAAAGAGGGATTTATATTAGAAGGTAAAAACTATAAGCGGTCTAATTGGAGGCGCTCAGGCACAAAAGCAGCAGGCACTGGGATGGTTTTTCAACAGACCTTTATTCAGGCTCCCCTCCTACTCCACAACATGTTTCGATAGATTATCTTCCTCAGGTGGCCACCTGATAGAGAATCTATCGAAACATGTTGTGGAGTAGGAGGGGAGCCTGAATAAAGGTCTGTTGAAAAACCATCCCAGTGCCTGCTGCTTTTGTGCCTGAGCGCCTCCAATTAGACCGCTTATAGTTTTTACCTTCCATAGGATAACATTGGGCTCGGTGCTCGGCCCAAATACACGTGCTCGGCCCGAGCATTGAGCACCCGAGCATTTTGGTACTCGCTCATCACTAATAGATACCGTATATACTCGAGTATAAGCCGAACCGAGTATAAGCCGAGGCACCTAATTTTACTCTCGAAAACTAGGGAAACTTATTGACTTGAGTATAAGCCTAGGGGGGGTAAATGAAGCAGACTCTCATCACGGTATACAACCCCTCTCATCATGATAAATGGCCCCCCATTACTGGTATATAATCCCGCATCACTGGTATATAGGACCTTCATCACTGGTATACAGTTCCCCCCCATCAGAGGTTACAACCCCCATCAGTGGAATACAGCCCCCCATTAGTGGTATATACAGGCCCCCCTCAGTGGTATATACAGGCCCCCCATCAGTGATATATACAGCCCCCCCATTAGTGGTATATACAGGCCCCCCATCAGAGATTACAGCCCCCATCAGTGGTATATACAGCCCCCCATAAGTGGTATATACAGGCCCCCCATTAGTGATATATACAGGCCCCCATCAGTGGTATATCCATCCCCCCCATCAGAGGTTACAGCCCCCATCAGTGCTATATACAGGCCCCCTTCAGTGGTATATACAGGCCCCCTTCAGTGGTATATACAGGCCCCCTTCACTGGTATATACAGGCCCCCCCAGTGGTATATACAGGCCCCCCCAGTGGTATATACAGGCCCCCCTTGCTGCCGCACACCTGTAAAATAATAGCTCATTCATACTTATCCCTGTCGCTCTCTCACCGCACATCCTCCGGTCTTCATGCATCTTCCTGCTTTTCCCCAGCGGGCGCAGCGATGACGTCATTGCTTCTGCGCCGGTCACAAGCAGGAACAAGTGCAGCCCATCCAGATACTAGTCACAGCATAATCTCTAAAGCATACTAGATGAGCTGTGTGGATGGATTGTGACACAGACAAATGTATTAAACACTCATGTGCTTTCAGATTTGTGTACAGACAACACACTAATCAATGCAAGTCAATGTTATTGATCATATCAATGTCACTGGATATCATAATGTTTGGATTACCGTCAGAGCTGGGTATGTTTGAACTTAATAAATGGGTGAAAGAAGGTTGTCAGTGAGTTTAATTTACAATGAAGGATTTAATATATAAATATAAGGGTTAGTGCAAATTTTTTTGCTGTGTGTGTGAAAGGAGAGATTAATCCAGAGATGTCTGTTTAACCCTTCCTTGGGATGTTTATTCAAAAAATTCAAATAGTTACACTCTGAGGATTTTAGGATTCAGTCCCAATTTTGTACAGATTATTATTGACCAAATACTTATTGTACACCAAAATTTGAAATAAAAATTCCTTGCAAATCAGACAATGTGATTTTCAGGATTTGTTTTCTCATTTTGTTTCTCACGGTTTATGTCTACCTATGATGTCAATTACAGGCCTCTCTCATATTTTTAAGTTGGAGAACTTGCACAATTGGTGGCTGACTAAATACTTTTTTTGCCCACTGTATATTATAGGCTTTCACTCTTTAGTGTATTTTATGTTGCACTAAAGGGTGTTTTAGCTTTGTATTTGGCTAAAAATTAATTATTAAAAAAGATGTGGGGTCCACCATATTTTTGATCGCCAGCCTAGGGTACAACAGAGAGCTGCAACCTGCAGGATACAGCTGGCAGTTTTACCTTGGCTGGTAATCCAAAACAGACCTCACCCCATGCTATTTTTTCAAATTAGTTATTTATAAATAATTAATTTAAAGAAAATATAGGGTAGGATCCCACCTTTTTGGATTACCAGCCAAGGTAATGCTAACAGATGGGGTATAGTATTTTTAGGGTTGAAAGGGCAATCTTTTAAGCGCCCACATCTTCCTGAAAATAGCAGGCTGCAGCCGCCCAACAACTGGCACCTTTATATTATGCACCACTCCTGGCACTTTGCCCCAGCTTTTCCTGTTGGCCTAATGAGGTGTCAGTTGGTTTAATAGTAAGGGTTAATGCAGCTGAGTATTAACAGATGTCATTAAGCCCATATTGGTAATGTTAATGTGTCTACCTCCACATTACCAATCCACTAAATAGTTAAAAAACATGGACAGAGAAAATTCCTTTATTAGAAATAAAACAAGGAGACAAATCCTTCATTGTTTTTTATAAAATTTATTTGGGGAGTACATCGGAGCTAGCAGATCATCAGCAATTTAATGAGTTGCTGCTCTACCCTTTGGGTGATACTGCGTGTGACCCACCTTATCTGTACTACTCGCGCTAAAATATATAAATATGAGGGTTAGTGCTAACTCTTTGCTGTTTGTGTGAAAGAAGAGATTAACCCAGAGATGTCTGTTTAACCCTTCCTTGGGATGTTTATTCAAAAAATTCATCAAATAATTACACTCTGAGGATTTTAAGATTCATTCCCAATATTTACAGTTGATTGTGGATCAGGGAACTGTTAAGAGTTAAATAGACATAGTTTTAAATCTTAACAGTTCCCTGATCCATAATAATCTGTACATATTGGGACTGAATCCTAAAATCCTCAGAGTGTAACTATTTGAATTTTTTGAATAAACATCCCAAGGAAGGGTTAAACAGACATCTCTGGATTAATCTCTCCTTTCACACACACAGCAAAAAAATTTGCACTAACCCTTATATTTATATATTAAATCCTTCATTGTAAATTAAACTCACTGACAACCTTCTTTCACCCATTTATTAAGTTCAAACATACCCAGCTCTGACGGTAATCCAAACATTATGATATCCAGTGACATTGATATGATCAATAACATTGACTTGCATTGATTAGTGTGTTGTCTGTACACAAATCTGAAAGCACATGAGTGTTTAATACATTTGTCTGTGTCACAATCCATCCACACAGCTCATCTAGTATGCTTTAGAGATTATGCTGTGACTAGTATCTGGATGGGCTGCACTATCAGTATGCTTATTTTCAGTGAAGTCCTGAATTCTGGTTCTAGGAGGTGCTGGGAGGCTCTGGTGTTCCATCTTTCCAGTGGTCAGTTAATTTACAATGCAACCTCTCTCAAAACTCTACCAGTTGAACATTCTATTCAAGAAAGTTCTATTGACCTGCATACCTGTGCCTTTCTAGTTTTGATCATTTTTCAGAGACATCGAGGTCACCTGAGTTCACTGCCACAGGGAGCCCTCACCCTCAATGATTCAGTGAGTGATGTCATCGCTCCTAGCGGTAGGCAGTGGGATCACAGAGATTGCAGTGAGAGGACACTTGTTCCCTCACTGCAATCACTTGATGCAGAAGAGTTGGGTGTGCTTCATGGGACCATTTTTGTGGATTATCGTCAGTAGGTATGTTGGAGTAATAAATTGGAAAATGAGAGTTGTGTGTCTGATTTATTTCAAATAAAATATTTTTCTCTCTGTGTTGTGCTTTTTAACTATTTCCTTGAAGGATTGATAATGGACGGGTCTCATAGAGACTGGGCATAATGGCAAGCTTTCAATACTCCACTGTAAGTTTAATGAGTGTACCAATTTATGGGGCTGCAAATCTTTAGCATGAGGGGACCCAATAACTATGGGCCTCACCATGTTGAGAATACCAGCCCCCAGCTGCTTGGTTTTTATTTTGTTTGGCAATCAAAAATTGTCTGAAACCCACACATTTTTTTCAATTATTTATTTAAATTATTAAAAAAATGGGCTCCACTGTGTTTTTGATTGCTAGCCAAGTTAAAGCTAGGCAGCTGCACTGAGAATCAAAATACAGCGAAGCCCTATGTCATTTTCAAAAAAAATTTGCTACTATGATGTCATGTTCATTCCCTATGGCAACAGCCAATCATAGATACTGTCACAGAAAGTGAGCATCTGTGATTGGCTGTTGGAGCCAGTACAGTAACCTGGAGGCAGCCCATACATTCTAGTATCTAATTTGCAGTGAATAAATCAAGAAGTTAATGAGCGGTCCCGGATGAACAAGGGTGCGGACCACAGTAAGTATGATGCTGATGTTTAATCACTGTTTTACTTCCTTTTACAGACCCCCGCCAGCCACCATTTCATAATTTTAAAGTCTGGGTTTGGGTTTCAAACTCAAGTTCCGTTTAAGTTAGGTCCCAAACCCTGACTTTAAAGAAAAGTCCTGCCAGACCCGCTGAACCTGAGCATCGGCGATTTTGCCCATCACTACTCATAAACGATAAGCTCTCTTTATGTAATAAAAATAGGTTTTCCCAAAATGTTATCTTTATGATGCATATTTCTGTAGTTGCTCCCCTTTGTAGGATCTATTGTAACTCATATTGTCTATTTTATAATGGGCTCTGTTCCAGTTGGGGGGGGGGAAAGCACAAGCTGTTATGATATCGCTTGCTCACAAGGACTAATGATGCTCTAGCCAAGCCAACAATTCTATGTCAGAATCTAATGAACTAGCAGAGGGTCATGATGTCCTGGCTCCTCATGTTCTCCAAATCTAAATACTGCAATCAATCTTCTGCATATTATGTTCTGGTATTTGATGTAGAAAACTTGTTTCCATAGTGCTATTCCTAAACATATAACTATACATAAAATTATTTCATTGTGTTTTACACCTATAAAAAAAGCTTTTAAAAATAATTTCTACCATAATGTTCAGGCATTAGACATTTGTGACACTTGTTGAACTTATTTACTTTTAAACTCATGGCCGAAAGTGTTGGCACCCTTGAAATTGTTCCAGAAGATTAAGTAATTTTTCCAGAAAATTATTCAAAGTACACATTTCAAAATACATATTTTTATTTCCTTTGTGTATTTTGGAATAACACAAAAAAAACAGACAGAGAAGAAAAGGCAAATTAGGCATAATTTCACACAAAACTCCAAAAATGGGATGGACAATACTGTTGACACTCTCAATTTAATATTTGTTTACACACCCTTTAGAATAGATAACTGCAATCCATCGCTTCCTCTAACCATCAACAAGCTTCTTTCACTTCTCAGCTTGACTTTTGGACCATTCTTCTTTTGCAAAATTCTCCAGGTCTCTCAAATTTGAAGGGAGCCTTCTCCCAACAGCAATATTAAAATTTCTTCACAGGTGCTGGGATTTTGTTCCAAAAGCATTGCTAACCACTTCAGAACTCCCCAGTACTTTTTGCCATGAATTTCTATGTGCTTCTAATGTGTGTTTCAGTTCATTGTTCTGATGGAAGACTCATGACCTAGGACAATATCCCTGCTTTCTGACACTAAACACTACATTGCGATCCAATCATTAGGTAATCTTCAAATTTCATGATGCATTGTACACAGTCAAGGCACCCAGTACCAGAGGCTGCAAACAAGATGCTAAAAAAAAAACTTTGAACCATATTTCCCTATAGGTACTGTGCTCTTTACTTTGTGAGCTTCATTTAGTTTTTATAAAACAATAGAATAATATGCTCTACCAAAATGCTCTATCTTGGCCTCATCTTACCATGTGATTATTGATATTTTTCAACAATTTTGGTTCTTAAGTCCTCAGAAAGAACTCTTCTCCCCTTTCTGCTCTCCATTCTTATTGTGGCAAAGATGCAAAATTGAATTAACTTTTCTCCTTTTTGTCTGGTTTTGGTTTCCATATTGCCCAAACCTGTTACTTGCTACAGGTGAGTTGGAACAAGCATCATATGCTTGAAATAAAGTGGTTTACCCACAATTTTAAAAAGGTGCAAAGAATTTTGTGTGAAATTATCTCCAATTTGCCTTTTTTTCTTGTTTTTTTTTTTTGGTGTGTGTCTTGTTTCAATACATGCAAAGGAAATGTGTATGACATAACATGTGTAATTGCAATAATTTTCTGAGAGAAATAATTTATTTTTCTGGAACAATTTCAAAAGTGCCAACATTTTCAGCTATGACAATATATACTTTATACTGTAGCTCAGGGAATACATGAAAAGCTACAGACATTACTCTCGATTCATTCATGTGTCTGACGTTACATGTTGTGCATTTGTAGCACACTGTGGTCAGGCTGCCACTAGTGGTATTCAATTCAAACTCCAGCCCAGGGAGGTGTTGGGCAGAAGAAACCCACATTCAGGGCGTTCCCACCTTCTGTATGGAGGGAGGAGTTAGATTAAGGGTGGTAGGCAAGATGGAGACAGCTATAGTGTGAGAGAGATCCAGTCAGGGAGCTGGGAAGCTAAGACTACACATGAAAATAAGTGCTAGACCCAGGGCCTGAGGACACAAATTGGCTGCTGGCTGTTCAAACCCAGCAGAGGAGCTAGCTGAATATGGGGTACCAGCCCCAATTTGGTGTGGATTCTTTAAGACCAGCCATGAAACTGGAGGTCACTGGGCTTCAAGTACAGTAGCGACGATAGTGGACTCTCCCCAGGCTCAAGCATAGGGCTAAGAGAACTAGCAAGACTGTGGCTCACAATACCTGCAGTCACCTGCCTGCTGGGACTGGCAACCACAGGACACTTAGGAAGAAACAGGGGTAGCAAGTGTCAGGAAAGGAAAAGCAGCAAAGAAGGCCAATATTCCCTGTATCTCGGCAAAGTGGACCCTGAATAACTCTGGGCTGGACAGGCTATAAGCATGTTGAACTGGGTACCCCTGCTGGGTTGCAATCTGCTTCATCAACAAGTACATGGTAAGAATTACAAGAACGCTTTGTGTTGTCTGGTCCGTTAATGCACCTCCTGATACTTAATGCAGAGCCACAGCTTTAGGTACACTGAATCTCCTCACCCTGATAACCTGCACCATTCAACCATCCACTCTGCTACACCCACCAAGGGATTCAAGCCCTACTGGAGAGGGCTTACCACCTGGATGCAATACCATTATTCATTGGGGGTCTCCCTCACAGCAGCCCCTCCTGGCCATCTACAAGCCAGCACTGCAGTTGACATCATGATAGACTTTCCACTATACATAACCACCCTTTACAATGTGCGGTTGCGACCACAACCTCCAGGGATGGCCACTGTGACATCCCTTAAACTGCTGTCCCCTGGAGAGTCAAGTACCCTGGCCCCATCACCGCAGCACATTTGTCAATACTGTACAGTAATATGTTAGGATGTGGAGAACCAACATAATTGATGGTTTATTTCTGTTTAACTTAAAACATTCAACCTTTTCTTGTTCTTTATTGTTACACACTGGATATAATATACTATCATTTACAGTTAGTTTCTTTTCCACAAGCAGAAAGACATTTTCAATACCACAGATGGTGTGAGCAGCATAGGTCAAGGTCCCAGCGCTGAAGAACGATGGCAATACTTTCAAAAGTTCAAACAAGTCTAAACTGGCATTGTGACAGTTATCATAAGCCACAAAGGAGCTGCTACTGACAGATTGAAACTAAGGTTGAACAAAACTGACAGCAATATTTACACAGGAATCATAGGGCAGCACATTTCGAGAACACAGCTATAAATGTACACAATAAAATAATGTATCGATTTTTAATACTGATTCACATTTAAGCTAAATAAACATCAACTCCACAATTATAAAATGACTACATAATTGTGATGAGATTCACTACGAGAAAATGTATGCTAATAAATGCAAGATATGTGGTGTGACTAGGAAAAGATGACAAGACGCTGACAAAAAAGGTATGTAACAAATGTCTGAGCCATATGGCTAACTGCATTCTAAACTAACAGCATAATGCTAATGATTATGAAGTTATTTAAACTGGCAGTGTTTGCTTTAATGTACAACATACATATGCAATCAGCATTAGGAGGTGACTTCCAAAGACATGACAGTATTTTACAACCACCTGGTAAATTCTGAAAATAGAAAAAAGAGCAGTGAAAACATATCTGTCCTATTTAGGGCTAGGTTGGCATTGGTCATTTATATATTTAAACTGATTTGAATTGTTATTGCATGTGCATAAACAGAGTATTGCTTGATTTATGTCATGTAGTATGTATTCAAGTTTTATTTCCAGTTCAATTTATTCTTAAGGAATATGATAGTGAGATCACCCACCTCCCCCCCAAAAAAAATAAGAAAACAGCATATATAGACATGCAGATCTTTGAAATGTGTGTTCATTGATACATGAGCGTAACGACAAGGGGTGCAGGGGTTGCAATCGCACCCAGACCCTGGAGCCTAGGGGGCTCCAAAAGCCTATTTGGGGCCTATTGAAAAAAGCTAATGCTATTAAGGATTTGTAACAAAAGGCGGCATTTGCAGAGCTTTTGCATTGGGGCCCATGAGTTTCAAGTTATGCCACTGCATTGATACATTCTCTGTTGCTGAATTCTTGTATAATTAACATATAAATTCATATGGAAATTAAAGGGATCCTGTCACCAACAAAACGCCTCCTAAGCTATCAAAACATGTCCCTGCAGCATCCCATCACTAGTCTCACACCCCTTTTGTCTCCTAAAAGCATCCTGTGAAAGTGGAGAAAAACGTTTTAATACTTACTCATTAGTTATTATAATTAGCAGGGGCCATATTCTTTAGTCACCAGGGGGTGTTGTTTTGCAGCTCCTGGATCCACCCTCTCTTTGTTTGTGCTGCTGTGAAACTGAAATTGAAGGCAGGACTAATGATTTTCATTCTGTGAGTGATAGAGAGGGGGGAGGGAAATGCCTGCACAAGCAGTGCAAACACACAGAGACAGGGTGGATCCTGGAGCTGCAAAACAGCCCGCCTTGGTGACTAAAGAATATAGCCCCTGCTAATTATAATCACTAATGAGTGAGTATTAAAACATTTTTATGCACTTTCACAGGATGTTTTTAGGAGACAAAAGAAGTGTGAGATTAGTGATGGGATGCTGCAGGGACATGTTTTGCTAGCTTAGGAGGAGTTTTGGAGGTGACAGGATCCCTTTAAACATCAAGCGCTCTGGTTTAACTAAGCACTTAAAAGTAGCCTGTCATCTAATCCATGCTGCCCAAAAGCATGAATCAGAGCCTGCTACATGATTGCAGTCAGGTATATTTCCTAAGAAAATGTACTTTATGTATCCCTGCACTGCTATATGTGATAGACAGGTCTCTTGCAATGGGAGATACCTGTCATTCAACTGAAGAGGCGCTAGAGAAGCAAGCATTTGACAGGACTTGTTCTGCCTCTGCTTATGGCTGGGGTCACACTTGAGTCTTGGATCCGTTAACAGGTACCATTTTTCAAATTTGAGCATATTGAAAAACGCATCCGTTAGCGGATCCATAGGCTCCAATGCAAGGAACGCAGTGTCAAAATGCACTGCTAAAAACGTTATGCGTTTTTGCATCAGCAGCAAAAAACGCTGCTAGCAGCGTTATCGGATGCTGTAGCAAAAACGCATGCATTTTTTTAACATGGGACCCTATGGGAAACGCATCCATTAACGCATGCGTTAACGCTAGGGTTAAAATGAAGAAAAATCGGCAATTTTAAAAAACGGAATTAGGTAGAAAAATAACCAAAATTACTGCATGACAAGTGTAACCCCAGCCTATGGCCTCAGTTCCACTAGCCAGTACAGCATTGGATTGTGCTCACACCATTGTTAAACAATCAGGCAGTGTCTATCCGTTAGTTTTTCTCATGCCAAATGGGCATGAGAAAAAAATCGTATCTGGCAGCGAGTCTCGGATTACATGCACCCATACAAGTCTATGGGTTTGTGTGAAATATTGCAATGCAGTCAGATGTCATCTCAGTGCAGTGCGATATACGTAGAGACTGTAAATAGAGGAGATGGGGAGAATAAACTCTCCCTCCACAACTGTGATCCGACCACAGGATGAGAAAGAAAAAGAGAAAAAAGTATTCACGTGTAGGTCCCACAACGAAGAATGTAATCCACCCAAGTTGAGTCACACTCAACTATATTATATTAGGCACAAGATTAAACAGCATATAAGTCAAAGCTCACATTCCCAGCAAAAATTCCCTCCATGGCCTAGCATGGCAATACAAAAAACATTCAATTCTAGTATGCACTGACAACAATGTATAAAAAAAATGTTTAAACATATGTACTTGTTACACATAGGCTTGTTGCACATCTAATGCTGGGTTGCATTTGCCTTCATTTGCATTTCTATATGCGTTTTTACCACTAAAAACGCATGCGTTTTTGGCCCCATAGGGTTTAATGGAAACGCATACAAAAATGCATGTCATTTTCAGCAAACGCAAAAACGCATGCATTTTTAGCAGTAAAAATGCATAGAAATGCAAATGAAGGCAAACGCAACCCAGCATTAGATGCGAAAAGGGCCTCACCATTGATGTAAAATTTTTTGTCTGTATCCTCCGGTTAGTCTGCACAGCCACCTTGTATAGACTTGTCTCTGCCTCTAGCCTGGCAGATTCGCTTGAAACGTAGAAATTTGCGGGCTGAGCGCATGGCGTTACCAGCATGAAACACTATGTGCCTCCTGTGTATTGATCCCTATGTCAACCTGCAGCCTCACGCACCTGGCGGCTCTACTCACCACTCCCGGATATACGCTTTTGATGAGCACACAGGAAACAATGTTTGCAACGTTTTCCTGTGCGCTGTCCAAAAGTGCATATTCTGGAGATTTGTATTGACCCGCCAGGTGCCTTGAGGTGTGATATATATATATATATATATATATATATATATATATATATATATTTACTATATAATTGTCTAAGGCGTCTGTCTGAAGCCGAAATTGCGCGCCAGACAGAGGCCGCTCATTGGTGGCCGCCAGCTGCGGCAACCAATGAGCGCAGCGTATGCAAAACAGTCGTGTGCATTCAAAACCTGGCGATGATGACGCACAGTGCATTTTTTGTGAAGGTATGGCGTACCGGAAATGTGAGATGGGGCAGGCTAGCGGAGGCTGCAGGAGGGAGCGGGAGATCTCCTGCTCCCGCTCATATAATATGCATAGCCGCTCTCCATCACTGTGGTGCTGAAACCGCACCACGGTGATTGGCTGGGGGAGCAGCACATATTATATGGTCCTGTTTCCCTTCCCCCGTGATGGCACATGCCCCCTATGTTAGATATGGCCCCCATGCAGCTGCCATAGTAAAATAATACACTCTATACTTACCTCCTGGCTTCTCCTCCAGCGCTGATCTCTGGTATCTCTCCGGTCTCCCAGCTGCTGCTGTGATCGCACGCAGAGATGATGTCACTCTCTACTGTGCCGATCACATGACCGCACAGTACCAGCAAGTGGAGGAGCTCTGCAGCATCATCTCTGCCTCATGACAGCTGCATGGAGGGAGACCGGGAGATCAGCGCTGGAGGAGGGAAGAATAGAGCAGCATGGGGGCATGTGCCACACATAGGGGACGTGTGCCTTGCATAGGGGGCGTGTGCCATGAATAGGGGATGTGTGCCACGCATAGGGGACGTGTGCCATGCATAATGGACGTGTGTCATGCTTAGGGGACGTGTACCACGCATAGGGGACGTGTGCCATGCATAGGTGTCATGTGCCATGCATAATGGATGTGTGCCATGCATAGGGGACGTGTGCAACGGATAGGGGATGTGTGCAATGCATAGAGGACGTGTGCAACGCATAGGGGATTTGTGCCATGCATAGGGGACATGTGCCACGCATAAGGGATGTGTGCCACGCATAGGGGACATGTGCCATGCATAATGGATGTGTGCCATGCATAGGGGATGTGTGCCGTGCATAGGGGACGTGTGCAACGCATAGGGGATGTGTGCCATGCATAGGGACGTGTTCCATGCATAGGGAACGTGTGCCATGCATAGGGGACGTGTGCCATGCATAGGTGTCATGTGCCATGCATAATGGATGTGTGCCATGCATAGGGGACGTGTGCAACGGATAGGGGATGTGTGCAATGCATAGAGGACGTGTGCAACGCATAGGGGATTTGTGCCATGCATAGGGGACATGTGCCACGCATAAGGGATGTGTGCCACGCATAGGGGACATGTGCCATGCATAATGGATGTGTGCCATGCATAGGGGATGTGTGCCGTGCATAGGGGACGTGTGCAACGCATAGGGGATGTGTGCCATGCATAGGGGACGTGTTCCATGCATAGGGAACGTGTGCCATGCATAATGGACATGTGCCACGCATAGGAGATGTGTGCCATGCATAGGGGAAATGTGCCATGCATAATGGACGTGTGCCATGCATAGGGGATGTGTGCCATGTATAGGGGACGTGTGCCATGAATAGGGGATGTGTGCCATGCTTAATAGACGTGTTTCCATGCATAATGGACGTGTGCCATGCATAGGGGACGTGTGCAATGCATAGGAGACGTGTGCCACTAATCCTTTGCGGCCTCGAGTATGGATGCCTTGTGGTACAAAGATAGATTTGGTACACCCATTCCATCATGAGAATATTGGAAATGTATTGCCATGACCGCTGCTCTTGTTTTTCCAAATAAACTGACCAAGTAGGGATTGTAGGAGCCCTATTCATCTAGATGGAAATTTGTGCTTTTTTGGGTGGTTGGTTTTTTGATTTGTCACTAAATATGCATGGCTAGCCATTCCTTCAGACAATAAGAAAGGCAGGTAATTTTGGGGTGTTGCCATCTGCCTTTTGGACATTTTGTGTCTGTTTGTAGTGTGTGTTTGGAGGTTGAACTGGATTTTTTTTCCTGGAGCTGCACTACCTGGTCTTCCGGCATCACCAGTTGCGACATGCCAGGCGTAGCAGGCACTGAGTACATGAGGTTAACCTGCTTTGCCCACAAAATGGGGCATTTCATGTCCTATATCCGCAATTGAGGATGTACAAGTTCCATCGTTATCTCAGAATGTCTGTGGCCTCTTTTCACACCCTTCTTGCCCTGGTGGACGAGGATATATGTCACCAGGACACACGGTGCCGGCCGGCCATTTTACCTGCGGAAAGATTGGTAGTGACGCTGAGGTAAGTGTTTTTGGCCTGCTGGCTGCTTGCCTACACACACAGAACACATGTGATTTCTCCATGTCTGAAGATTAAAGGGAACCTGTTGCAAGATTTTTGACCAGCATAATGTTGAAATACAGACCTTTAAACCAGCAATGTGTCATTTACTGAGCTGCTTGCTGACATTTAGATTCACATACATTTTTCTCATTTGCATAATTATCAGTCTGTGAATATGGCACTCTACTTGCCAGTAGGCCAAGTTGACTGCTAATGATAATCTCTGTACTGCTGAAAGTCCTGTTGAGTACAAAAAGGGTAAACATAATTAACATGTACTTGAAAGTACAGGTCTTACACATTGTATAGGGCCTAATGTATTTGCCAACGTACGTTTGACCTTCATTAGTCTTCTGAAGGTTATCCAGCTGGTCATTGTGTTTGTAGAGGGTTGGCGGCTTAGCAGCAGCACCACTGCGATATTTATCGCTGTCTCTCACATATCTGACAAACCTATCTCGGATTGACCTCCATCACACGTGCACTTTGTGGGCTACATGTGGGGAAAGGGTAAACGGCAAAATAATGTCATCATGTTTGAAAATCTCTTATACATAATATTATGTTGTGTGCTAACATATATTGGGTGTGCAGCATGAGGACATACCAATGTGCTGTTGTTCTTGCAGGCACAGTGTCTTGTAATTTGTGAACATGTCTGTGAATATACCTGTCCAAATCTTTCGGTTTCGGACAACATTTTGGTAGGCAGGATGGCCCTTGTCCCAGATCGAGGCATGTGGTTCTACTAAATTAATGAGTTCGTCGTTGTTGATTTTGGGCTTGGGGAAGCCTTACAACAGCCACATTTGCCAGTGGACTAGGGGAAGAAAAAAGAGAAATGTACAGTACATCACGGAAGCCAGATACATGTGTTTGCAGACAGAAGAAACAAGTTAGCTGACAGCATTGGACCAAAATATGTTACCCATTGGCCTTTTCACACGTGCAAAATAAACACTATTTAAGGCTGTGGTCACAGTTGCCATGAGTTTTTTTTAGTGATTTAACAAAACTCATGCGTTTTTTCATGTCAGCCTTCAGAAGTAAAAATAGGAAAAAAATATACATTTCTATGGGCCTCTGGGTGTAGTAGAACTCTTGGTCACTTTGGATAAAAACCTTCCTCACTATTGGGTTGTGCCACCATTTGCGATTAAAGTGCTAAAGTTTGATATTATCCTGTGAAGGTGGAATGAGGAAAAATATATGGATATTATTATCTATGTCTATGTTATTGGATGCACCGTTGACATTGGAGGAGATGGAGCAGGCCTTGACAGACTTTCAGTGCCACAAAGCCCCTGCCACTGATGGGCTCCCTGCTGAAATATATAAGGAAGCTGGGGAGGTTTTACTGCCTAAATTTCGGGAAGTATTAAAACAGGCACTAGTGGGGGGCACATTTCCGATGTCTATGAGGGAGGCGATAATAGTTCTCATACCAAAGCCAGATAAGGACTTGTTGAACCCTGAGTCCTATAGACCTATCTCGCTACTCTCTGTAGATGTAAAGCTTTTGGATAAGGTCCTTGTCATGAGACTCATGACTGTTATTACATGCTAAGTGGGAGAGGATCAGACCTGCTTCTTGCCGGCTAAGTCAATGGCTATCAACCTGCGTCGGCTGTTGCTTAATTTACAAGTGATAACGCAGAATGTGGGGCTAGGGCTGTGCTCTCCCTCGATGCTGTGAAGGCCTTCGACAGCGTTGAGGGGGAGTACCTGTACGGTTTTGAAGGGCATAGGATTTGGCACTAGATTTGTGGCTGAGGTACACCTTTTGTATTCCAACCCTGTAGCAAGGGTACAGATAAATGGGGATCTTTCGGATAAAATTTTATTAGAAAGAGGTACTAGGCAGGGCTGCCCCCTGTCTCCTTTCCTGTTCATCCTGGCCATAGAGCCGCTAGCCATACGATTGTGCTCTAGTAATGAGATAAAGGGGTTCCGACATAAATTCTTGTGGAACGGGTGGCATTGTACTCAGATGACCTCCTTCTGTTCCTGGATGACACAGAGCAGTCATTGACGGCAGCCGTGGCCTTGATAGGTGACTTCGGGGAGTACTCTGGACTCCGGATAAACTGTGAGAAGTCTGTACCTATGCCGTTAGATGACCTCTCGCCGGGTACTAGAGTGGGTAGAGTGGGTACTTGTCTGAAGATTGTGAGGGAATTTAAATATCTGGGAATTTGGGTGACCCTGGTTGTTACAGATTATGACCCTTCCAATTTGACTGGTTTATATGCTAAATTTCAACAAAAAGTGAATACATGAAGCAAACTCCCATTGTCGGTGGTTGGTCGCACTGACCTAGTTAAAATGATTTTATAGCCCCAACTACTGCACATTCTTCATAACTCACCAGCCTGGATACCTATGAAACTGTTTTATAAATTTCAGGCAATTTTCCAAGAGCTCATTTGGAGGAAAGGGATGGCTAGAATACACTTCAATACACTCCAAAGACCTAAAGACCAGGGAGGTTTGGCTGCGCCCAATCCATGGGTGTACTTTCTGGCCTCTCAGGTCCAACAGCTTAAGTTAGTACATGGGAAAGCTGGACACTCTGCTGCGTGAAGTTTCTGATAACTTGCCGATTATTCCATTCTCAGAGGTGGAGCTTTTGGCCTGAG
The DNA here is from genome assembly GCA_033576535.1 of Allobates femoralis. Taxonomy (NCBI): domain Eukaryota; kingdom Metazoa; phylum Chordata; class Amphibia; order Anura; family Aromobatidae; genus Allobates; species Allobates femoralis. The sequence continues at coordinate 149,528,642 of JARQOC010000011.1, read as the reverse complement.
ATAGCCGGATGTGTCTCCCAACACTTGCACTTATGAGTAAGGTCTGGCAGAAAGCAAAGGCCCTGCTGAGTATTTAGGGTCATACACTGTTTACCTCACTCTGGCGCAATCCTGGTCTCCCTGAAATCTTTAAGCTGGTGGGCTACGGCCCATGGAGGGGACTGGGTATTTCTTATGTAGCACAACTATTGGAGGGGGATGTATCTAAATCTTCTCAGCAGCTAAGAGATGAGTTTTCCATACCACAGAATAATTTCTACTTTTATCTTCAATTGCGGCATGCTTGGTCGGTCCAACCAAAACACTTGCAGAATAGAATCCAACATCATTTGTTATTTAATACGTTGCTTTGTCATAGTGATGGGAAATGCATAATTTCCAGGATGTATGGCATTTTAATGCAACAGTTCCAATGGGACAGGCCCTTACTAGTTAAAGAACAATGGGAACAGGATATCGGACCTATTGACTCTGATCAGTGGGACGATATTGTAGAGAGCATTCCTCTGTTATCTACATGTGAAGCTCAGCGATTGTCTCAGATGTATCTAATTCACAGAGTATACAGGACCTCTAAATTCTTACATTGTATTGGGGCATGGGAGAATGGTGCGAGTTCGAAATGTGCTGTGGAAGAGGCGGATCTTATCCATATATTTTGGGATTGTCAGCATGTTGCGACATTTTGGAAAGATTGTGTGCAATATATAATGTGTTTGGCTGCAATCTTCCTTTGAGACCACTGGTATGTGTGTTGGGCCATATTGGAACGGGTGGATGGAATAAGGATGGAGAACTTGCAATTAAAACAACACTATATCAGGTTAGGAAGGTGATAGCATCACATTGGATTAGCTCAGTCCCTCTTCAGCTTCAGGAATTTTTAGATAAAATGCGTCTTTTAATCAGATTAGAGGAGGAGTATATGGTAAGCGAAAGGCCTTTCATATGTTTGATAAGATTTATGGAGATTGGAATACAATTCATGGCTATCATATTATGGCTATCCTAACGTCATTACACATTTAGATATGCCAAGGTATATGGGTGTCTCTCTGGAATACTCTCAAGTGCATGTGAATACTGTGATTTCATCTATGTAATGTATATCTGTTATATATGGCGATAGAATGAACGTATGTTGCAGTATTCTATATATTATCAGTTCATGTGCAATGCTGGAGCAGTTAGAAATGTTGAACAGAAGGGAGTTGTGGGTTCTTTGAATGGTATGGTTTTTTTTGTAAGCTTATTGTTGAATCTCTAAATAAAAAAGATCTGATTTAAAAAAAAGACAAATGCAGACACTGCTATTTTCTGAACAGCCCAATGTTAATGTTTTGTTATTTTCTGTAAAGTAGTTAAAAATGTTATACATTTCTCTTCATGTTTTGATTTAGAAAATAGTCTGTGATGTTCCCAATGCATGGAAATTAAAACTGTTCTAAAGGTTTTGGGTTTAACTCATGTTTTTGTACACACTGCTATTATTTTAAACACAATTGTACATTAGGGTACCTTTACACACGGCTACATTTGTAGCTTGTAACCAGGTAACTTACTGGTTGCAGTGAAATCATGGATACATGGTTCTATTTTGTTGCTGTGTACAAATGGAATCATGTATCCATGATTTCACTGCAACCAGTAAGTTACCTGGTGACAAGCTACAAATGTAGCCGTGTGTAAAGGTACCCTAAGGGCCCCTTTACACGCGGCTACATTTCTAGGGTGGCTACAGGTAACTTACTGGTTGCAGTGAAATCATGGATACATGGTTCTATTTTGTTGCTGTGTACAAATGGAATCATGTATCCATGATTTCACTGCAACCAGTAAGTTACCTGGTGACAAGCTACAAATGTAGCCGTGTGTAAAGGTACCCTAAGGGCCCCTTTACACGCGGCTACATTTCTAGGGTGGCTACAGGTAACTTACTGGTTGCAGTGAAATCATGGAGACATTATTCCATTTGTACACAGCAACAAGATAGAACCTTGTCTCCATGATTTCACTGCAACCAGTAAGTTACCTGTAGCCACCCTAGAAATGTAGCCGCGTGTAAAGGGGCCCTAACAGCTGATTTTATACACTGCTTTTTTACTTTAGTTTCTACAACATTCATTTTATGTACGGATTTATGTTACATTAAAATATAATTGAAACATGCCATATACATTTGTTTATAATATGCCATTTTAATGCTTTATACATACTGTATGTATCTTTTCTGGCTTTTTTTTCCATTTCCTACTCTATATGACTTGAAAAATGTTTCTTACAAGAGTAATAAACTAAAGTGCCTGTAAAAAAATGCTGTACAAAACATTTGAACTTTATTGTGCTTTTGTGTTTAAATGAGGCATAAAACTGAGTTTGCTTTTGCATCTCCATCTGCGCTAATATCACTCCGGTCTTGATGAGATATTCTAGAGTTAGACACTCCTGATTCATAAACAGGCCGAGGACATGTGACTTGTACCCCTGTGTGGTCCTCTCTACAAATCTTACTTTAGTCTCTGTTAAAGTAAGATTTGTGGCATAGCGAATGCTGTCACTCGTCCTAAATATGTTGAGCAGCAGATGCTACGTTCCTGTCCCACCCTATCTTCACCCACTTTTACGAAACTGTGTAAAAATGCCAAGAGTCTCAACATTTTACTCAGATTTGAATACATCAAAATATGCTAATTTTCTATTCCTTTTATGCGAGAATACTGGAGTTGAATCTTTGATGAATTGGGATGTTTTGTTCTTTTCTAGTAGGACATATGTAGCATTCTTATTATTTGCAAATTACATTACTTTATTTTTCAATAGATTTCCAAGTACTTGATACTAGTCATATAAGTACAGATTTTTTTTCTAGAAAAGGTGAAAAGTAAATAGGGCCAAGTAAAAACAGAGTAAACATTTTATAACCCACATTTTTCCTAAAGAGGCATATTAATGCCTGAACCACTTAAGCTTGTGCAAAAGAAGTTCTTGATTGGTAATATTTCTAAAATTGGTATGATGGGCATTTAATTTTTATTACATTTATTTATTTTATTTAAAAAGTATTTATTAGGTGTTTTATACTCTTAGGATAAAGGTAGGGGAGCACTTATGGCGGGTTTACACGTCGCGATATCGGCGTCCAACTCCGACCCAACCCCGACCAAAAGTCACGTGGTTCGGGAGTTGGACCCGATATCGTTCGCAGCGTTGTACGGTTTGAACGTACAACGCGATGCTGGAACGATGCCAGAACGATATCGGGGTTGAATGACCGTGCTATTCAACCGCCCGATATCGCATGGCCGTTGTAGCCGCATCGTACCGTGTAACAGCCCAACTACGATGTGTACGCTCACGTCACCCATTCACTCCCATGTTAAATGGTCGTTCCTGGGTTGGTGGGCGTACACATCGTCGGGACGTTGTATCCCGATATCAGAGATATTGTATATTCTGGAAGTGCTCCAGTAAATATCGGACAATTGTTGCTCAAATTTATGTAATGGTGGGTTTACACGTCCCGATATCGGGCCGATATCGGGACGTGTAAACCCACTATTACATAAATTTGAGCAACAATTGTCCGATATTTATTGGAGCACTTCCAGAATAGACAATATCTCTGATAAACTGTTGCACTGTAGTTTACTTACTAGCAGGGGCGGACTGGCCCTGATGGCAGGGGGCAAGTGCCCCCCAGACTGATGGAATTGTCCTCACATAGGGCCTTCCCCACACTGAAACGGGCCGGCGGCTCTGCTTCGCGGCCGCAGCTGCTTGTGTCTTCGCAGCCGCCATCGGACGCGCCCGCCGGGAAGCATGGTGAGTGTCCGGACCCTCCCCCCCCGCTCCTCACCTTGTCCAACAGCACCCATTTCCCCCCCACTCCTCACTTCATCCAACAGCACACCCCCTCTCCTCACTTCGTCCAACAGCACCCCCCCTCCACGCTCCTCACTTCGTCCAACAGCACCCCCCCTCCATGCTCCTCACTTGCGAGGGCTGGAAAAAACATACTGTCACACAGAGCAAAGAGCACCAGCCCGCCCCTGCTGACTAGACATACAATGACTAGTGATGATCAAGTTGTAAGATATTTGGGTTCTAGCTCTAACTCAGGGGTGGGGAACTCCAGTCCTCGAGGGCCGCAAACAGTTCAGGTTTTCACGATTTCCTTAGTATTGCACAGGGATTGGAATCATCACCAGTGCAAGTGATTATGTTATCACCTGTGCAATACTAAGGAAATCCTGAAAACCTGCACTGTTTGCGGCCCTCGAGGACTGGAGTTCCCCACCCCTGCTCTAACTGATTACTTTGAAGTGTTCCAGTATTTGAATTTGAGTGAGTTCCCCATTGACTTGCATTTGATTTGTTACTCGTTACTTATTCAGACTATTCGGTTAGAGCTATCCAAACCCGAATATATTACTACTTGCTCATTACTAACAATGAAAAGTTGTCTATACATCCATCTCCACAATTTTGTAGCAATACACATCATAAACAAAAAGCATTCTTCTTAACCGTTCCTTCTCTCACATCAAGCAGCATCTGTTTTCTCCACAATAGCGGCAGCTAGGGGCTTGGCAGCGTAGGAGAATGCCAACATCAGCTGCCAGTCTCTGCAAGTGGCTCGTTGTGCCATAAAACTGTACATTTCAACTGAATGTGTGTTCGAGGATGTACATCCATTTGAATATGGCACTGGTATGCTTTCCTCTGTGGACCTGCTCACAATCACACCCTCTGTAAGCACATTCATTATGCCCCGATTACTGGACAGATACATGTCCATTTACATCAAAGGTCAAATCATCCATCACTTTATCTTTATTTTGAGATTTTACTGCACATATTGGCAGTAATGCAAGGACTTCCAAGGAACTTTAATATCAGTCTAAATCTCACCCTTTCTTCTCTAACAGCTGGGAAGGTTTTATTTTTTTATATTTTCTATTGCAGAACTCAATCCCAAAGGCTACATAAATGTACTAGTACTGAAAAAGGAGATCTCTTCTCACCAAGAAAATCCATAATGGAGCTCTTACATTTGTTTGTAGTTATCCTCAGTTGCTTTTCCACTTGAGGCAGTATGTCAGGTAGAAGTGTTTCAATCATCTTCAGAGAATGAGAGCTCACAGCTGAATGGTGTTGGGAGCAGCCAAATTATTTCTTGTATAGTCACCTGAAATTCCACTTTTATCTAGTTTTCTGCACCAATAACCCAGAGAATCATGTTGTGAAGGAAAAAAAAACCTACCATACACCATATATTAAAAAGTGTTTCATTCCAGAGAGGTACACAAAAAATAAAAGTGTATTTATTGATACATACATGGAAAGAAAATAATAATAATAATAATAACATTTTATTTATATAGCACCAACATAATATGCCGCTCTTTACAATTCAGAGGGGACATGTACAGACAATATGAGACAATACAGAGTAACAAAAAATTCAAAAACCATGAGGAGTTAGGACCCTGCTCGCAAGCTTACAATCTAGAGGAAATAGGGGAGGTACAAAAGTAAATGGTAAAAAGCAGACTCATATATGGTCCAGCATGAATAGGAGAAAATGGCTAGGGTCACACTTAAAATCTGAATTGCGTTCACCGCATCCAGATCTGGATGCGGTGAACGTAATTGTCTTCAGACATTCAGCAATCCGGGAACCGAATTCTTGAAGCCGCAATCCGTTAACCGGATTGCTCAGGATGCCGGATCCCTCCGCCTAGCTTTGTAATTCTGCACGCCCCTTCTCGGCTTGCTGCTGAGCTGAGAGCCTGGCCACATCATGAAAAGGGCGGGGCTACCAGTATGACGTGATTTTAGCCCCACCCCTTTCATGACGCTGCCAGGCTCTCAGCACTGCAGCAAGGGGGGGAGGGGGCGTGCATAATTACAAAGCAGGCGGAGGGAGCAGCAGACAGGCCCGCCTTTTTAGACTTTTTCAGAAAAAGAGACCTCACACAGGACGAGGTAAATATAACCTCTTTTCTCTACTTTACAAAATCATTGCTACTGCAAAAGGGATGGCTAGAAATGATAAGAGGGGGTGCAGGGACAGGTATAAAGATGCGGGGGGTCAGTTTGCTGGGTCAGGTTCCCTTTAGCAATAGCATGCGCGCCACTCTGAGGAGCCCGACGCTTTTATTCATAAAACTCTACAACAGCTGACAGGAGTCAGCTGTTGTACAGAACACATTATAGCAGTATATGCCCACCTGAGTGGGTGTAAGGTCTCTAGGGGTACTGGGCACCCCCTAGAGACATTGTACAAGCATTTATTTATTAAATAAACACTTTCACTATACACAGAGCACTTTGCTTATCCCCGCGGCAGCTGGGATAAGCAAAATATATGCAGGAAATGCATTTTTGAAAGCTCAAAACTGCATAAGTTTAAAAAAAAAAACGCAGATGTGACCCTAGCCAATGATGCGTTTTTGGAGGAGTGCTAGAGTAAGGGACATGAAAGTTAGGTATTTAAAGCACAAACCTTTATTAAAATTATGCTCTCTAACCCCACAACATGTTTCGATAGCCACCGCTATGTTCCTCAGGTGGTATAGGGAAGATAGTTAGATAAGTGAGGTGAGGTGATAGGCCAGTCCAAAGAGATGCGTTTTTAAGGCTTGCTTAAAACTATTGGTATAGGGAAATAATTGAATTGTTTTCGGTAAACCGTTCCAGAGAAGTGGTGCAGCTCATAAGAAGTCTGGGAGACAGGAGTGGGAGGTTCGGATTGTAGCTGATGTCAGTCTTAGGTCATTTGCGGAATGAGGAGCACGTGTAGGGCGATAGACAGAGATGAGGGAGGAGATGTAGGGAATTGCAGAACTGTGGATGAGAAGGATAATTTTACAATGTACTCTATAGCGGATTGGGAACCAGTGCAATGACTGGCACAGGATAGAGGCATCCGTGAAGCGATTGGAGAGGAATATGATCCTGGCTGCTCCACTGAGGATGGATTGGAGTGGAGAGTTTTGTAAAAGAGAGACCAACTAGTATAGAATTGCAGTTATCCCAGCGACAATGGATAAGGGCAACAGTTAGAGTTTTAGCAAAATTACAAATAAGAAAAGGTCGAATTCTAAAGATGTTTTAAGGAGTAGGTGACATGAGCGAGCGAGTGACCGGATGTGGGAAAAGAAGGGGAGATCTGAGTCAAATATAACCCCAAGACAGCAAGCGTGCTGCTAAAGAGTAATGGTAGAACTACATACCGAAATTGCAATATAAGGTTTCGGAAGATTAGGAGAGGGAGGAAACACGAGAAGTTCAGTTTTTTGACAGATTTAGTTTAAGGTAGGGAAAAGATATGATGTTAGAAACAGCAGACAGACAATCACTGGTATTTTGTAGTAATGTGGAGGTGATGTCAGGAGAAGTTGTGTATAATTGGGTGTCGTCAGCATAGAAATGGTACTGAAAACCAAATCTACTGATGGTTTGTCCAATAGGGGCAGTGAATAGAGAGAAAAGAAAGGGACCTAGGACTGAACCCTGAGGAACCCCAAACATGAGGGGAAGAGGGGAGGAAGAGCCAGGGAATGTTTCAGTGAAGGAGCGGTCAGAGAAGTAGGAGAACCAGGAGAGAGCGGTGTGTTTGAGCCCAATAGAGCAGCGCATAGAGAGGCGGAGCTGGTGAGTTCCAAAATGACTGCCGTGCTGTGAAGAAGCACTGCACTGCTCTTCCTGCCATCCTTAGCCATCCGAACACACAGGTTCGCCATCTAATCCACCAACTGCCTAGCAAGCCCAGCTTCTACTAAGCTACAGATCTAACTATAAAGTGAAGCCGAAATCTACTGGATTTCTTCAATCTGACACCTAGCTAGGCTACAGCCACAGACTACGTGGTTTCCCTGGCCTAGAGAACCAACTTCGGTAAGACTCTAAGCGGCGGCTGGGTTGCCTCTCAAATCTCCACCCCAGCTCCATCTGCTAAGTAAATCTTACTTAGCCTATCCAGCAAAACGCTGACCTCTACTCTGCTCCCTGCTACACCAGTCGCGGAGGCACTGTGAAGTAGGCCGCAGCCCAGGGTAGTTGTCACATCGGGGCCACTAAAGCTCCGCCTCCCCTGCCAATGCTCATTGTATGGCCACATGAACTGCTCCCGGTCTCCCCCCTGCCTCACCTCAGGCCCGGGGCCCTGCGTTACGGGCCAAAGCTGCGGTCTCACGATATGGAGCCCTGAGAATGCCAAAGCCCCGCTTCCACCACCAAGGACAACTGTGTGTTACGGCAGTGACTAGCCCAGTCTCCATACTGCTTCCTGCTGCATTAAACCAGGCACACCCGGAAGCAGGCTGAAGCCACGGCCTAGAGTAGAGGCATCCAGAGGCCGTCGAAGCTCCCCCCCCACAGTTGAGATTTACAGTGCAACCCAACAGATCACGGTTGAATACATCATTCACATAGGTACAGCCGGGTGTCTGATAAGAGAGTTTGAGCAGACAGCTCTACAAGTCCCCAAATGAGATCAGCTATCATTCAACACTTGTAACCTATAATCCCTTGCCCCCTAAGTCACTAAAATGAAACTGTTACCCCTCCACACTATATTGCAAGTTTACCACCTGCTACAGGCATTCAGGATTTCATAGGGGATTAAGAGGTGGCAGGATTCTAACAACCCCAAAGGAAATACCTAGAATCTCTGAGGTCAGACCAGAAGTGTAATCTAAGGCTGGAAGCCTCCTAAACTGATGTGCTAATCCTTTGCTAGTCAAGGGTGACTCGTAAAACCCCTCCACTGTCACTACGCTGACTGTCTAGCTGCAGAGGGAGAGTGGACTCATCCATCCCACAGCCCTCAGTTTTTGATATCTGGGTTAGAGGATTTTTTACAGAGAGCTTTCACTCTCTTACCACATCATCAGCTATCTCCTAGTAGCAGATTCCATCTAGCCATATTAATATCCTCATTTCCTAACCTGAAGTACTGCTCACTTCAAATGGCTTAGTCTCACAAGATCCATGTGCCAGAGTGATACTACTTCCTTTTGATTGCACCATAAGCATACTGTTAACACCATGTGCAAATTGAGTAATAAAATTCTGAAAAGCATGTCCAAACCTTCCACTAACGTTACACAAGCAGACATTGACAAGTTCCTTAAAAAACAAGCCGCTATGCCCTCTGCACCAAAATCACCTTGACGCCATGCTTCCCAGTCATAAAATCACTCGGAGTATTAAGAAGACAGTGATTCTGATGGGGAGAGCCACGACAAAGACAACCATATCCCGAGGTCCTTTATTAAAAGCATCCTAGCCAAAGCATTGGATTCTATAGTCAAAGAGCTGGCAGCTATTAAACAAGATATTCAAAAATTTAGAAGAAACAGACGGCACTCACTTTTAGATGAAGGTTCTTTTAATCCAAGTGCTCCGTTAGAAGGTGCGGGTTACAAACATTATGTGGCGGGGAGGGAGGTGCGGGGAGGATGACGGGCGCACATTTCGCCTGGTTAGGCTTCCACGGGTCCAATCACGTTTGGACCCGTGGAAGCCTAACCAGGCAAAACATGCGCCCGTCGTCCTCCCCGCACCTCCCTCCCCGCCACATAATGTTTGTAACCCGCACCTCCTGACTGAGCACTTGGATTAAAAGAACCTTCATCTAATGGTGAGTGCTGTCTGTTTCTTCTAAATTTTGGGACATTTTTGTGACTGGACCTTGTGCAGACCTGTGCAACACCATATTGCTGGCAGCACATACAAGCTTAGGAAAAACACAAAAAAAAGCCCTTCAGTGCCCAGATTCCTTCCCTACAGTTAAACAAGATATTGTTCACATTGGTCAGGGAATGGAGACTCTTGAGTCTACACAAGCCTCAATCATCGCCCATACCAATGACACCCTAAACTGCCTCAAGATCCATGAAACCAACATCAATCCATATATCTCGCCCTTGAAGATCACGAGAATAGGGAGAAAAAATAATTTGCGTATTAAGGACCTGTCAGAGTCAGTTGCCCCCGAAGCTCTCATCTCGGCATCCACCGCCATATTCAAACAACTGCTCCTTAACTCTGACCCAACCATCTTGGACTTAGTGAGAGTTCATAGAACCCTCCCCCCAGACCAGCCCAAGAAGAATATCCTATAGATGTGCTTTGCAGGTTTTTTGCCTTCCGCAACAAAGATCTTGTCCTCAAACGAGCACAAGAGGCCACAGACATCACCTATGAAGGCTCACCCATACAGATTTACCAGGACCTTGCCCTTAGGAAATGGCACCTCCTCAAGCCGATCACCATGGAGCTCACTCGCAAGCAATTCCCGTTCAGATGGTTATATCTTTTTGGAATATCTATCTCAGCCAAGGGAAATAGGATCCAGGGCAGAACGTCAGCAGACATAAAGACCCAGTTACACACACAGATAATTGTGCAGAGATTGTTCACAGATGTCTGGTTGGAGTGAAATCATGGACTCATTGTTCCATTTGTACATGGCCGCAAAATGGAACAATGTGTCTGATTTCACTGTAACCAGAGATCTGCGAACAATCTCTGCACAATTATTTGTGTGTGTAACTGGGCCTTTAAAGAGTTCTGCGCTGAACTGGATATAACACTTGAAACTTATTCAGATCTGGAGGCAGTGCATATTGCATCCAACCTGCAAGCCTTGCCTTCTCCCACACACTGGCATTTAAACCTTACACCGAAGCCACAAAGCGCCAAGAGGAGATTGACCAAGCCACAAAGCGCCAAGAGGAGATTGACCAAGCAACTCTCTGGTCCTGAAGATGACATTGATTCGACAAGACTGTAGACTATATAATAATTATCAGGGCACCCAAGACTGTTTGGGTGGGGTATGGGGGTTCAATCAAGGGGATATTTTGTTATAATTTGTGGGCATTCCTCGATCATAATGGTTATCACAATGTCCAACTAGAGTGGACTATAAACTCTGACGTTCAATGCTAAACGGACATCATCGACATTCGAACTTAAGCCTGAATTGTTAAGTACCTGTCCCCCCCACTTCTCCAACAACCACATACCCAGCTTTATAGGTATCCCTAACTATCCTGCAAGAACATGAAGGAGACTACCAATGACTACCCCCATACATTCCAACCCACCGCACTCCTGCAAGATGCTAGCTCTGAGTGCCCTCTTGATTGCGAGGACCATCTAATCTAGGAAGGGCCCTAGTACTTATTCCTCTATTGCCTCTAAATATGTTGCACGTTATAAAATTGCTTAGGATATGCTCTGGCATGTGACCCGTTGTCACATTATGGTTATTACCAATTACTCTTGTTTCATCTCTCTATATTCTCCCTCCCATTTTCCTTCTTTCTATCCCTCACTATTCCCATCTCCCTACCTGACTACGACGCAGAGGGGACTTTCCCAGATGCTGAGATTCTCCGACCAACAGGAACCCCATGGACAAGAACAAACACCAAAAGATATTTAAAGAGGACTTGTCACCCCCTGCTGCATGGCAATCTAAATGCAGCACTGAATGCAGCATGTCTGCTATATTCAGGGAAGGGTCCCCCATGTGTCTGTGTGCTCTATACCCCGAGATATAGCCATAGGAAAACTCACTGTTAGAAGCCATGAGGGCTATTCCTGTGGCTGGAGTAAGCTCTATTCACGGGGGCCATTCCTTCCCCCTCTGCTTCTCTGTGCCACCTCCTGCTGTGCTGTTTATGCTTCGATCAGACAGCAGGGCAGGAATCTGGCACTGATGTCAGGACAAATTATTTGCCTACTGTGTATGGCAGGATGAGTGACAGGGAGGAGGAGGGCAGAGCTAGCAAAGCAGAAGCAGCACAGAGAGGCAGGGGGAGGGCATGGCCCCCGTGAATAGAGCTAACTCCAGCCACAGGGACTGCCCTCATGGCTTCTAACAGTGAGTTTTCCTAAGGCTATATCTCGGCGTACACAGCACACAGACACATGGGGGACCCCTTCCCTGAATGCAGCAGACATGCTGCATTCAGTGCTGCATTTAGATTTCCATGCAGCAGGGGGCTGACAGATACTCTTTAAATGGATATTTTACAACACAAATGATTTAAACTCCCCGATACCTAGTGCCCAAACACTTAAACGCCTTAAGAAAGAGGGAGCAGACATCTTGTTAATGCAGGAAACTAATTTCTCTGATAAGACTCCCTCCTTCGAATAATCCTACTACTCTCAATGGCACCATGCTGTCTTTCCTCATAAGAACTCGAGAGGGGTGTCAATCGCCCTTGCAAGAGATGCCCCCTTACTCCTCACTGCATCTAGTGGACCCAGAAGGACGCTACATCTTCATTAAGAGCTTTTTGGCAGGCAGCGTGGTGACCACTGGGAACATTTATGCCCAAATACAAAATAAATTAAATGGCTCCTCTCTACCTTAACAAAATTCAATTTATTCCTGAAAGGTACCCCAATCCATGGTGGAGAACTCAACTTAACTTTGGAGCCACTCTTAGATTCCTCCAATAAAAAAGTAATTTCTCACACAGAGATCTTGCCAGAATCAAACTTAAGCTACAATCTATGAAATTAGTAGAAGCATGGCGACTCTCCCGTCCCAGATTAACGCAATTATACATATTACTCTCACCCCCATGGTTCATACCATAGATTTTACTATATATTTCTCCCCAGAAACATCCTTCAATTGCTATCTCAAGTTGAAATTGTACTTTCCCTTCACTTGGAACACTCCTCTGTTTCTGCCTCCTTTTTACTAACAACCCCATACACATACACCCACCAATGGGGACTGATGTATCTCTACTCTCCATCCCGGAAGTCAAACAGTGTGTCACCAAAGCAATTAACAATTTCTTCACGGTAAACAAAGTGGGTGAAGTGACTGCTCCAATTATTTATGAGACACATAAGGCAGTGGTCCGAGAAGAACTCAATCTCATCCCACCTCAATAAAGCCAAGAAATCAGCAATCCAATCTATATTCCAATAGATAGCTGATCTTGAAACTAACCATAAATGAACGCTTGCCAATGAGACCCTTATTACCTTAACCCCAAAACGCCTCCAGCTTAATGAACTATTAAATAAACAATCAGCAAAATTTCATTTTAGCTGGAGAAATAAAATGCTAGTCCATGGTGACAAGGTGTCTAAATGTATGATCTCACTTATCAGATCCTGTCAATCACGCACATTCATACATTCATACATGCAATTAAGACCCCTACAGGAACTGTACACTTGTTTATGCGCACATCACATCAGAATTTATAGCTTATTTTAAAAACATATATCAACTTCATCCGAATGACTCACCCCAAAACAAAGAAGCGAAATGCCTAGAATCAATCTCTTTTCTAAATGCCCTGCCCATCCCATGTCTTACTGAAGAACAGAAATTTACGGTATTGAAACCTTTCTTGGAAGCATAACTCCAGTCCACCCTGTCACGCAGTCCAAGGAGGAATGCCCCCGGGCCAGGCGGCTTTCCATCGTCGTATTATAAAACATTTTCTGCCCCCCTCATTGGTCATCTGCTTGACACGTATAACGCAATCCTTCAGGGTCATGATATCCCATATCAAACCTTTGAAGCTAACATTACTTTAATATATAAGGATGGGAAAGATCCTGAGCTTTGTGAAAGCTACAGACCGATTTCCTTCTCAATGTTGACCTAAAACTTTTCGCCAGCAAACTGGATTCACGAGGGGTAGAGAGGGCAGAGACAGCGCCCTAGAACCTCTCCATATACTTCAATACGTCAAGTCCCACAACATGCCACTGGTGCTGCTGGGAATTGATGCAGAAAAAGATTTTGACAGGGTGGACTGGACCTTCCTTTGAGAGACGCTAAACAAATTTCAGTTTCCCCCCCTCTTAACCAACGCTATTTTCCAAATGTACACCGCCCCATAGCCAGGATTAAAATACATAACTCCCTATAGGATTCATTTTTAATATGTAATGGAACTCTCGAGGGATGCCCCTTCACCCCTCCTCTTTGTTCTCGCCATTGAGCCTCTTATAGTAGCCATTGAACACTCCCAGTAAATCAGCGGCATCCAAATAGGCCCCACTTGCCACAAAACTGCAGCTTTTGCGGATGACTTACTACTTTTCCTGACAAAACCCTCCCAAGATATCCCAGTCCTCCAACACGCTCTATCTCACTATGGAAGACTTTCTATTTTCAAATTAAATGAGACCAAATCCAAAGCTCTCAGTGTAAGCCTACCTGAATGCAAAATTACCGTCCTTATAAAAATTATACCCATTTCACTGGCCCCCAAAATGTTGTGTAGTGGCAGTAGGGCTCCATCTAGGAACAACTCGTCCACCCCAACCTCTCGGTCCAGCCATTTATCATGGGAGAAATCGCAGATGTGACCCTAGCCAATGATGCGTTTTTGGAGGAGCGCTAGAGTAAGGGACATGAAAGTTAGGTATTTAAAGCACAAACCTTTATTAAAATTATGCTCTCTAACCCCACAACATGTTTCGATAGCCACCGCTATGTTCCTCAGGTGGTATAGGGAAGATAGTTAGATAAGTGAGGTGAGGTGATAGGCCAGTCCAAAGAGATGCGTTTTTAAGGCTTGCTTAAAACTATTGGTATAGGGAAATAATTGAATTGTTTTCGGTAAACCGTTCCAGAGAAGTGGTGCAGCTCATAAGAAGTCTGGGAGACAGGAGTGGGAGGTTCGGATTGTAGCTGATGTCAGTCTTAGGTCATTTGCGGAATGAGGAGCACATGTAGGGCGATAGACAGAGATGAGGGAGGAGATGTAGGGAATTGCAGAACTGTGGATGAGAAGGATAATTTTACAATGTACTCTATAGCGGATTGGGAACCAGTGCAATGACTGGCACAGGATAGAGGCATCCGTGAAGCGATTGGAGAGGAATATGATCCTGGCTGCTCCACTGAGGATGGATTGGAGTGGAGAGTTTTGTAAAAGAGAGACCAACTAGTATAGAATTGCAGTTATCCCAGCGACAATGGATAAGGGCAACAGTTAGAGTTTTAGCAAAATTACAAATAAGAAAAGGTCGAATTCTAAAGATGTTTTAAGGAGTAGGTGACATGAGCGAGCGAGTGACCGGATGTGGGAAAAGAAGGGGAGATCTGAGTCAAATATAACCCCAAGACAGCAAGCGTGCTGCTAAAGAGTAATGGTAGAACTACATACCGAAATTGCAATATAAGGTTTCGGAAGATTAGGAGAGGGAGGAAACACGAGAAGTTCAGTTTTTGACAGATTTAGTTTAAGGTAGGGAAAAGATATGATGTTAGAAACAGCAGACAGACAATCACTGGTATTTTGTAGTAATGTGGAGGTGATGTCAGGAGAAGTTGTGTATAATTGGGTGTCGTCAGCATAGAAATGGTACTGAAAACCAAATCTACTGATGGTTTGTCCAATAGGGGCAGTGAATAGAGAGAAAAGAAAGGGACCTAGGACTGAACCCTGAGGAACCCCAAACATGAGGGGAAGAGGGGAGGAAGAGCCAGGGAATGTTTCAGTGAAGGAGCGGTCAGAGAAGTAGGAGAACCAGGAGAGAGCGGTGTGTTTGAGCCCAATAGAGCAGCGCATAGAGAGGCGGAGCTGGTGAGTTCCAAAATGACTGCCGTGCTGTGAAGAAGCACTGCACTGCTCTTCCTGCCATCCTTAGCCATCCGAACACACAGGTTCGCCATCTAATCCACCAACTGCCTAGCAAGCCCAGCTTCTACTAAGCTACAGATCTAACTATAAAGTGAAGCCGAAATCTACTGGATTTCTTCAATCTGACACCTAGCTAGGCTACAGCCACAGACTACGTGGTTTCCCTGGCCTAGAGAACCAACTTCGGTAAGACTCTAAGCGGCGGCTGGGTTGCCTCTCAAATCTCCACCCCAGCTCCATCTGCTAAGTAAATCTTACTTAGCCTATCCAGCAAAACGCTGACCTCTACTCTGCTCCCTGCTACACCAGTCGCGGAGGCACTGTGAAGTAGGCCGCAGCCCAGGGTAGTTGTCACATCGGGGCCACTAAAGCTCCGCCTCCCCTGCCAATGCTCATTGTATGGCCACATGAACTGCTCCCGGTCTCCCCCCTGCCTCACCTCAGGCCCGGGGCCCTGCGTTACGGGCCAAAGCTGCGGTCTCACGATATGGAGCCCTGAGAATGCCAAAGCCCCGCTTCCACCACCAAGGACAACTGTGTGTTACGGCAGTGACTAGCCCAGTCTCCATACTGCTTCCTGCTGCATTAAACCAGGCACACCCGGAAGCAGGCTGAAGCCACGGCCTAGAGTAGAGGCATCCAGAGGCCGTCGAAGCTCCCCCCCCACAGTTGAGATTTACAGTGCAACCCAACAGATCACGGTTGAATACATCATTCACATAGGTACAGCCGGGTGTCTGATAAGAGAGTTTGAGCAGACAGCTCTACAAGTCCCCAAATGAGATCAGCTATCATTCAACACTTGTAACCTATAATCCCTTGCCCCCTAAGTCACTAAAATGAAACTGTTACCCCTCCACACTATATTGCAAGTTTACCACCTGCTACAGGCATTCAGGATTTCATAGGGGATTAAGAGGTGGCAGGATTCTAACAACCCCAAAGGAAATACCTAGAATCTCTGAGGTCAGACCAGAAGTGTAATCTAAGGCTGGAAGCCTCCTAAACTGATGTGCTAATCCTTTGCTAGTCAAGGGTGACTCGTAAAACCCCTCCACTGTCACTACGCTGACTGTCTAGCTGCAGAGGGAGAGTGGACTCATCCATCCCACAGCCCTCAGTTTTTGATATCTGGGTTAGAGGATTTTTTACAGAGAGCTTTCACTCTCTTACCACATCATCAGCTATCTCCTAGTAGCAGATTCCATCTAGCCATATTAATATCCTCATTTCCTAACCTGAAGTACTGCTCACTTCAAATGGCTTAGTCTCACAAGATCCATGTGCCAGAGTGATACTACTTCCTTTTGATTGCACCATAAGCATACTGTTAACACCATGTGCAAATTGAGTAATAAAATTCTGAAAAGCATGTCCAAACCTTCCACTAACGTTACACAAGCAGACATTGACAAGTTCCTTAAAAAACAAGCCGCTATGCCCTCTGCACCAAAATCACCTTGACGCCATGCTTCCCAGTCATAAAATCACTCGGAGTATTAAGAAGACAGTGATTCTGATGGGGAGAGCCACGACAAAGACAACCATATCCCGAGGTCCTTTATTAAAAGCATCCTAGCCAAAGCATTGGATTCTATAGTCAAAGAGCTGGCAGCTATTAAACAAGATATTCAAAAATTTAGAAGAAACAGACGGCACTCACTTTTAGATGAAGGTTCTTTTAATCCAAGTGCTCCGTTAGAAGGTGCGGGTTACAAACATTATGTGGCGGGGAGGGAGGTGCGGGGAGGATGACGGGCGCACATTTCGCCTGGTTAGGCTTCCACGGGTCCAATCACGTTTGGACCCGTGGAAGCCTAACCAGGCAAAACATGCGCCCGTCGTCCTCCCCGCACCTCCCTCCCCGCCACATAATGTTTGTAACCCGCACCTCCTGACTGAGCACTTGGATTAAAAGAACCTTCATCTAATGGTGAGTGCTGTCTGTTTCTTCTAAATTTTGGGACATTTTTGTGACTGGACCTTGTGCAGACCTGTGCAACACCATATTGCTGGCAGCACATACAAGCTTAGGAAAAACACAAAAAAAAGCCCTTCAGTGCCCAGATTCCTTCCCTACAGTTAAACAAGATATTGTTCACATTGGTCAGGGAATGGAGACTCTTGAGTCTACACAAGCCTCAATCATCGCCCATACCAATGACACCCTAAACTGCCTCAAGATCCATGAAACCAACATCAATCCATATATCTCGCCCTTGAAGATCACGAGAATAGGGAGAAAAAATAATTTGCGTATTAAGGACCTGTCAGAGTCAGTTGCCCCCGAAGCTCTCATCTCGGCATCCACCGCCATATTCAAACAACTGCTCCTTAACTCTGACCCAACCATCTTGGACTTAGTGAGAGTTCATAGAACCCTCCCCCCCAGACCAGCCCAAGAAGAATATCCTATAGATGTGCTTTGCAGGTTTTTTGCCTTCCGCAACAAAGATCTTGTCCTCAAACGAGCACAAGAGGCCACAGACATCACCTATGAAGGCTCACCCATACAGATTTACCAGGACCTTGCCCTTAGGAAATGGCACCTCCTCAAGCCGATCACCATGGAGCTCACTCGCAAGCAATTCCCGTTCAGATGGTTATATCTTTTTGGAATATCTATCTCAGCCAAGGGAAATAGGATCCAGGGCAGAACGTCAGCAGACATAAAGACCCAGTTACACACACAGATAATTGTGCAGAGATTGTTCACAGATGTCTGGTTGGAGTGAAATCATGGACTCATTGTTCCATTTGTACATGGCCGCAAAATGGAACAATGTGTCTATGATTTCACTGTAACCAGAGATCTGCGAACAATCTCTGCACAATTATTTGTGTGTGTAACTGGGCCTTTAAAGAGTTCTGCGCTGAACTGGATATAACACTTGAAACTTATTCAGATCTGGAGGCAGTGCATATTGCATCCAACCTGCAAGCCTTGCCTTCTCCCACACACTGGCATTTAAACCTTACACCGAAGCCACAAAGCGCCAAGAGGAGATTGACCAAGCCACAAAGCGCCAAGAGGAGATTGACCAAGCAACTCTCTGGTCCTGAAGATGACATTGATTCGACAAGACTGTAGACTATATAATAATTATCAGGGCACCCAAGACTGTTTGGGTGGGGTATGGGGGTTCAATCAAGGGGATATTTTGTTATAATTTGTGGGCATTCCTCGATCATAATGGTTATCACAATGTCCAACTAGAGTGGACTATAAACTCTGACGTTCAATGCTAAACGGACATCATCGACATTCGAACTTAAGCCTGAATTGTTAAGTACCTGTCCCCCCACTTCTCCAACAACCACATACCCAGCTTTATAGGTATCCCTAACTATCCTGCAAGAACATGAAGGAGACTACCAATGACTACCCCCATACATTCCAACCCACCGCACTCCTGCAAGATGCTAGCTCTGAGTGCCCTCTTGATTGCGAGGACCATCTAATCTAGGAAGGGCCCTAGTACTTATTCCTCTATTGCCTCTAAATATGTTGCACGTTATAAAATTGCTTAGGATATGCTCTGGCATGTGACCCGTTGTCACATTATGGTTATTACCAATTACTCTTGTTTCATCTCTCTATATTCTCCCTCCCATTTTCCTTCTTTCTATCCCTCACTATTCCCATCTCCCTACCTGACTACGACGCAGAGGGGACTTTCCCAGATGCTGAGATTCTCCGACCAACAGGAACCCCATGGACAAGAACAAACACCAAAAGATATTTAAAGAGGACTTGTCACCCCCTGCTGCATGGCAATCTAAATGCAGCACTGAATGCAGCATGTCTGCTATATTCAGGGAAGGGTCCCCCATGTGTCTGTGTGCTCTATACCCCGAGATATAGCCATAGGAAAACTCACTGTTAGAAGCCATGAGGGCTATTCCTGTGGCTGGAGTAAGCTCTATTCACGGGGGCCATTCCTTCCCCCTCTGCTTCTCTGTGCCACCTCCTGCTGTGCTGTTTATGCTTCGATCAGACAGCAGGGCAGGAATCTGGCACTGATGTCAGGACAAATTATTTGCCTACTGTGTATGGCAGGATGAATGACAGGGAGGAGGAGGGCAGAGCTAGCAAAGCAGAAGCAGCACAGAGAGGCAGGGGGAGGGCATGGCCCCCGTGAATAGAGCTAACTCCAGCCACAGGGACTGCCCTCATGGCTTCTAACAGTGAGTTTTCCTAAGGCTATATCTCGGCGTACACAGCACACAGACACATGGGGGACCCCTTCCCTGAATGCAGCAGACATGCTGCATTCAGTGCTGCATTTAGATTTCCATGCAGCAGGGGGCTGACAGATACTCTTTAAATGGATATTTTACAACACAAATGATTTAAACTCCCCGATACCTAGTGCCCAAACACTTAAACGCCTTAAGAAAGAGGGAGCAGACATCTTGTTAATGCAGGAAACTAATTTCTCTGATAAGACTCCCTCCTTCGAATAATCCTACTACTCTCAATGGCACCATGCTGTCTTTCCTCATAAGAACTCGAGAGGGGTGTCAATCGCCCTTGCAAGAGATGCCCCCTTACTCCTCACTGCATCTAGTGGACCCAGAAGGACGCTACATCTTCATTAAGAGCTTTTTGGCAGGCAGCGTGGTGACCACTGGGAACATTTATGCCCAAATACAAAATAAATTAAATGGCTCCTCTCTACCTTAACAAAATTCAATTTATTCCTGAAAGGTACCCCAATCCATGGTGGAGAACTCAACTTAACTTTGGAGCCACTCTTAGATTCCTCCAATAAAAAAGTAATTTCTCACACAGAGATCTTGCCAGAATCAAACTTAAGCTACAATCTATGAAATTAGTAGAAGCATGGCGACTCTCCCGTCCCAGATTAACGCAATTATACATATTACTCTCACCCCCATGGTTCATACCATAGATTTTACTATATATTTCTCCCCAGAAACATCCTTCAATTGCTATCTCAAGTTGAAATTGTACTTTCCCTTCACTTGGAACACTCCTCTGTTTCTGCCTCCTTTTTACTAACAACCCCATACACATACACCCACCAATGGGGACTGATGTATCTCTACTCTCCATCCCGGAAGTCAAACAGTGTGTCACCAAAGCAATTAACAATTTCTTCACGGTAAACAAAGTGGGTGAAGTGACTGCTCCAATTATTTATGAGACACATAAGGCAGTGGTCCGAGAAGAACTCAATCTCATCCCACCTCAATAAAGCCAAGAAATCAGCAATCCAATCTATATTCCAATAGATAGCTGATCTTGAAACTAACCATAAATGAACGCTTGCCAATGAGACCCTTATTACCTTAACCCCAAAACGCCTCCAGCTTAATGAACTATTAAATAAACAATCAGCAAAATTTCATTTTAGCTGGAGAAATAAAATGCTAGTCCATGGTGACAAGGTGTCTAAATGTATGATCTCACTTATCAGATCCTGTCAATCACGCACATTCATACATTCATACATGCAATTAAGACCCCTACAGGAACTGTACACTTGTTTATGCGCACATCACATCAGAATTTATAGCTTATTTTAAAAACATATATCAACTTCATCCGAATGACTCACCCCAAAACAAAGAAGCGAAATGCCTAGAATCAATCTCTTTTCTAAATGCCCTGCCCATCCCATGTCTTACTGAAGAACAGAAATTTACGGTATTGAAACCTTTCTTGGAAGCATAACTCCAGTCCACCCTGTCACGCAGTCCAAGGAGGAATGCCCCCGGGCCAGGCGGCTTTCCATCGTCGTATTATAAAACATTTTCTGCCCCCCTCATTGGTCATCTGCTTGACACGTATAACGCAATCCTTCAGGGTCATGATATCCCATATCAAACCTTTGAAGCTAACATTACTTTAATATATAAGGATGGGAAAGATCCTGAGCTTTGTGAAAGCTACAGACCGATTTCCTTCTCAATGTTGACCTAAAACTTTTCGCCAGCAAACTGGATTCACGAGGGGTAGAGAGGGCAGAGACAGCGCCCTAGAACCTCTCCATATACTTCAATACGTAAGTCCCACAACATGCCACTGGTGCTGCTGGGAATTGATGCAGAAAAAGATTTTGACAGGGTGGACTGGACCTTCCTTTGAGAGACGCTAAACAAATTTCAGTTTCCCCCCCTCTTAACCAACGCTATTTTCCAAATGTACACCGCCCCATAGCCAGGATTAAAATACATAACTCCCTATAGGATTCATTTTTAATATGTAATGGAACTCTCGAGGGATGCCCCCTTCACCCCTCCTCTTTGTTCTCGCCATTGAGCCTCTTATAGTAGCCATTGAACACTCCCAGTAAATCAGCGGCATCCAAATAGGCCCCACTTGCCACAAAACTGCAGCTTTTGCGGATGACTTACTACTTTTCCTGACAAAACCCTCCCAAGATATCCCAGTCCTCCAACACGCTCTATCTCACTATGGAAGACTTTCTATTTTCAAATTAAATGAGACCAAATCCAAAGCTCTCAGTGTAAGCCTACCTGAATGCAAAATTACCGTCCTTATAAAAATTATACCCATTTCACTGGCCCCCAAAATTCATCACTTACTTAGGAATTAAATTAGGCCATACCCATAAAGAATTCCTAGATTTAAATATATCTTCGTTGCTAACTAAAACTATTGATACTTTTCAGACTTGGAGGGCTCCCTTCCTCTCCTGGATTGGAAGAAAAAACTTAGTTAAAAGTATTATCTTACCGAAGTACCTATATACTTTTCAGATGCTACCATTACGTATATCCAGATGCCCTCTAAAAAAGCAAACTCCATTATCTTCAATTATATATGGCGTGGACGTAAACCTCGCATCAATGCACTAACCTTCTCACTACCCAGGACCAGTGGAGGAATGGGGACCCCTGATATTGTCCAATAGTAGCATGCCTCAATGCTCACCAGATTGGTGGAATGGTTGCGAAGAAAAAATTCCAGCGGAAAATTCCAATTTCACAAGTTGTGATTCCAATGGTTGCGAAGAAGACCAGATAAAGCTTGGATAGAAATAGAAGACCACATGTCCACCTTACCTCTTAGGAGCCTACTTCTAAGCCCCACACACCTCTTTACCCAGGAGGTTTCCCCAAACGAACACAATAGAGCCAGTCTGATACTTGGGCAACAACTTAAGAAACATACCTCTCCAGGCTTGTCGCCCCTTATGATTACCCTCCGAGATCTATTGACAACTCGGGATTTCTCCCATGATAAATGGCTGGACCGAGAGGTTGGGGTGGACGAGTTGTTCCTAGATGGAGCCCTACTGCCACTACACAACATAAGATCCATCAATGGCCTAACTTACCTTTCCGTCTTACACTACAAGACAATCCAAAGTATCCTAAGAAAAGTCAAACCTGCCCTAGATTTATCCATACCTTTGTCTCTCTTTGAGAAGCTTATTGCACAACACCAACCACCAAAGAAAGTTCTCTCCTTCATTGTTCATTTTAGGACATGGGCATTTCTCCACGTCAGACATCAGAAATACTGTGTGATACCTGAGAAATGTCTATGAGAATGGTCATATCTCAGTCTGAGAACTGACCACTGAGGACTGATAAATGATATCTGATAAATGATAATTGCTAAATGCTAATTGATAAATGCTAATTGATAATATATAAATGATAATAGATAAATGATAATTGATCATTGATAAATGATAAATAGGGATGAGCAAGTACTGCAATAATTGGACTCGCTATACTCGCAACGAGTAGGTCCCGATACTCGGTACTTGTTGCGAGTATAGCGAGTCCAATGGCAGTGCATGGGCCGGACGAGTACTTTCACAGTGTATCTATATATATACCCTGCGAAAGTGAACTAAAAGTGAATACAATTTTTAAAAAAATAAAAAAAATCATACTTACCTATCCAATGCCGGCATCGGGAACGGCAAAGAAGACATCCGATCAACGGCAAGGACCTGTGAGTCTGACAGCCAATCAAAAGGCTGGTAGTGATCTGGCCAATAAGATGGCCAGACGTCACAAACCATGTGATCGCTACCAGCCACCTGATTGGCCAGATTGCCAATCATTGATGCACGTTTAAGACCTGGCAATCTGGCCAATCAGTTGGCTGGTAGCAATCAGGTGGTTTGTGACGTCTGGCCATCTGATTGGCCAGATCGCTACCGGCCATCTGATTGGCTTTCAGACTCACAGGTCCTTGTTGTTAATCGAGTGTCTTCTTTGCCGGTCCCGGTGCAGGCGTCGGATCGGCGAATATGATATTTTATTATTTTTTAACAACTTTTTTTCACTTTTAGTGCACTTTTGCAGTGTACATATAGATACACCGCGAAAGTTAAAGGACTACTCGCTACTCCTAAGTAATCACAAGAAACTCTTATTCGGGCTACTCGCTACTCCCCGAGTTTCTTGTGATTACTTGGGAGTAGCGAGTAGCCCGAATATCGTTAACATTCGGCGAGTACCGAATAGTAACGATTATACTCACTCATCCCTAATGATAAATGATCATTGATAATCGATAAATGATAATTGACAATAGATAATCCCTGCACACTTGTAAGAGATCAGAGTCAAAGTGATTTTCATACACAGAGAAGTCTGTGTGTATGTTAAGTATTTTAGTGAAAGAAAATCACCTCATCCAAAGGAAATTACTTCTTACCGGGTTATTGAATAGAGCAGTGGTTTAAGCTTGATGCTAAGAACCTCTAAGTGACGGTTCAAGAACAGCTTTTCCCAAAATTTTTTTCAATAAGTTATGCTGGTTAATACAGACAGCTTTCAGTCATATTTCACTTTTAAAATAAAAGTGAAATATGGCTGAAAGTTGTCTATTCCTTAGGCTATGTACCACTTAAATAAACAGCATGCCTGATATTTTTTTTAACACGTCAGAATGATAATCAGAATATAATACATTAAGGTGAAATACAGCTGAAAAGTGTCTATTAACCAGCATAATTGATTCTAAATAAAAAAAAAAATAAAATGATATGTAAAGTACAATTTTACAAAAATATGTATAGTGCTGGTTTTGAACCTGGGGCTCCAAGTCCACCCCCTGCATGTTTAATCTGCCCACCGCTGCCAATCATTCTCTCCCTCTTCAGCAGCATTTAAACAGAGGTTTTTTTTTTTCAGAACTTGCCGTTTGGACATTTCTGGGAGACAAAAAAACCTCTGTTTAAATGCTGCTGAAGAGGGAGAGAATGATTGGCAGCAGTGGGCAGATTAAACATGCAGGGGGTGTGAATCTGCCCTTCGGCTCCTGCCCCTAGCCACCTCCTTAATGGCTGGAGCATGTAAGTTTTCTAAGTGTATTATCTCAGGGTACAGGGCTGCTCAAGGGCTGGGGGACCCTTTGCCTGGATGCTGCAGACATGCTGCATCCAGTGCTGTAGTTAGATCACCATGCCTGGTTTGGTGACAGGTCCTCTTTAAGAGGGGTGCCCTAACTTTTTCATATGACTGTACATTTATATAATTTAGACAATGTGATATCTGGATTTTATTTTAGATATTGTACCTCTCACTTTTAAAATTAACCTACACTTAAAATTATAGACTGTTCTTGTCTTTGTCAGTGGGCAAACTTACAAAATCAGCAAGGGATCAAAAACCTATTTCCCCTGCTAAATATAATATTGTATAATTTATTCAGGTGGCTTATGTATGCATCTAAAATTATACTAAATTTAAACTATTAAAGTGTGGCGCCCCTGCGGGTATGCGCCACAGAGTGGTATTGCATCTAACATCTATATGTAATATATTGTAAGTTGCTAGGTTAGGATTTAAATCTTATGGAGTCTATTTTTAGCACTCACTTAGGACCGCACCACTTAGAGTAGGGGGAACTGTAATATAGTAGGTTCCACAGGTGGTGGGCAGAGCTTAGGATAGAGTTAGAGTGACAGTTAAGAATTTACCTCAGGCGGCGTTGGGAAGGCAGACAGAGTGGTCAGGCCTGGCAGCCCGCTGAGTGGAGGATACCCCATCTTTATGAGGGGGCCCAGGACAGATGGCAACGGACCAGAACTGGTAGGAGCCAGCTGGTCATGTTGAGGGTACACAGGTGACACGGACTACCGAGGCAGCCAGGAGTTCAGCCCTGACTGCGAAGCCGACGAGCTGCAGGCCCAACAGGACCGGGTTGCTGACAGCCCCACAAAGGTACCTCATCCCTCATGCCCAAAAGACGGTCCTACACTAGTGAAGAAAGACTGAAACCCGGTGTCAGGTGGGAAACTTGTGCGTTCCTGCTGTTCCATTTGGACCGGTAATAGTCAAGTTAAGCCTACTAGACACAGACTGCAGGACTGGCGGGTGAGCTCTTCAAAGGTGGGAAAGAAGGAAAGATCTGGAAAGAGAATAGAAACCTTGAAAGACAGAGAGAGAACATCTAAAGACTCCTTAAGAGAAATCCTGACTTGGTAACAACACCCTAAACCAAACTGTACCGTGTATTGTTATGACATCAGTAAAGCAAAGTTAAAAATGGAAACGGTTTCTGTTATTCTTCCTGCCGCAGCTCAAAGGACTTAACATCATCAACATCAACAGCAGAGGGGTAAGAACTGCACCACATTTCCATCACTGTCCTCCCTCATCGTCTCACCACAGCTGCCCTGAGGTAAAGCTCCACCTGTGGGGAGCTGTACCACACACTGCTGCCCCCTCCATCACCTCAGCGGCCGGCTGGCAGCGCCGGTACCACCTTACCGGACTCTACAGGTGGCGTCACGTTCCCCTGTAAATAACCCCTTTTACCCCCACCGTTTACCATCAACACCTGGTATAATTGTTCGCCAGGGCACGGCAGCGGGGATACCGACCATCCGTGACATCCCACACAGAAGCCCCGGTGACCGAGTACCTCATGCACCCCAGCTCTGGTTGAAACAAAAGCAATGGGTTAAAAAATAATTTTAACTAACTAGCACCCTTAGGTTGGTAAACAAGTTGTTTAAATTTCAGGAGTAAGTCAGAGATTTTCCTTAATCCCTTATGGCCACTTTACACGCGGCTACATTTCTAGCTTATCCACAGGTAGCTTACTGGCTGCAGTGAAATCATGGAGACATGGTTCTCTCTTGTTGCTGTGTACAAATGGAATA
Organism: Allobates femoralis; assembly: GCA_033576535.1. NCBI lineage: Eukaryota > Metazoa > Chordata > Amphibia > Anura > Aromobatidae > Allobates > Allobates femoralis. The sequence continues at coordinate 149,501,863 of JARQOC010000011.1, read as the reverse complement.
ATGTCTCCATGATTTCACTGCAGCCAGTAAGTTACCTGTGGATAAGCTAGAAATGTAGCCGCGTGTAAAGTGGCCATTAGTGACAGAGCCAATTTCCACCTTAATGACCAGACCGTTATTTGTAATTTTGACCAGTGTCCCTTTATGAGGTAATAACTCTGGAACGCTTCAACAGATCCTAGCGATTCTGAGATTGTTTTTTCATGACATATTGGGCTTCATGTTTAGTGGTAAATTTAGGTCGATCATTTTTGCGTTTATTTGTGAAAATATAAAAAAATTGGCAAATATTTTGAAAATTTCACAATTTTCAAATTTTGAATTTTTATTCTGTTCAACCGGAGAGTTATATGACACAAAATTGATAATAAATAACATTTCTCACATGTCTACTTCACGTCAGCACAATTTTGGAAAAAAAAAAAATTAGTTAGGAAGTTATAAGGGTTCAAAGTTCATCAGCAATTTTTCATTTTTCCAGCAAAATTTACAAAACCATTTTTTTAGTGACCACATCACATTTGAAGTCCCTTTGAGGGGCGTACATGACAGAAAACACCCAAAAGTGCCACCATTCCAAAAACTGCACCCCTCAAGCTACTCAAAAATACATTCAAGAACATTATTAACCCTTCAGGTGCTTCACAGGAACTAAAGCAAAGTGGAAACAAAAAATGGACATTTTAATTTTTCCAACAAAAATGTTATTTTAGCCTCAATTTTTTCATTTTCACATGGGCAACAGGATAAAATGCATCCTAAAATTTGTTGGGCAGTTTCTCCTGAGTACACCGATACCTCATATGTGGTCATTAACCACTGTTTGAGCGCACGGCAGGGCTCAGAAGGGAGGGAGCGCAATTTGACTTTTGGAGCTAATTTTCCATTCAAAAAGTCAAATGGCGCTCCTTCCCTTTCGAGCCCTGCTGTGCGCTCAAACAGTGGTTTATGACCACATATGAGGTATCGGTGTACTCAGGAGAAATTGCCCAACAAATTTTAGGATGCATTTTATCCTGTTGCTCATGTGAAAATGAAAAAATTGAGGACAAAAAAAAATTTCCAGCCAATCCCTGCATTTGGGCTAGCTCTGTAAAGAGCACCAACATGCAGGGACAGGGACCCAAGCATGAGCCCGAGCATCTTGCCGGTACTCAGCAAGCTCCGAGCATCCTGAGCACTGAGATGCTCAGGTGAGCACCGAGCATGCTCGCTCATCACTAGTCACCACTGTTCCCCCACATAATAATGCCACCACTGTTCCCCCCACATATTAATACCACCACTGTGCCCCCACATAATAATGTGACCACTGCGCCCCCCACATAATAATGATTTGGAAATGAAATGTGGTCAATGTGGAGAGTTTAGAGATTAAGGGACAAAGGGGAAGCTTGATTAAAGTTTAATAAACCTCTTTATTACTGATATCAATCACAACGCGTTTCAACAGTGGGTCGCTGTCTTCCTCAGGTGAATTTACCCCTGGTATATGCCCCCATCCTGGGTCCCTGACCCCCCGATCCTGGGCCCCTGACCCCTCATCCTGGGCCTCTTGTATATGCTCCAATTCTGGATTCCTGGCCCCCAGCCTGGGTCCCTGGCCCCCTAACCTGGGCCCCTGGCCCTAATCCGGAGCCCTTTGCCCCCATCCTGGGTCCCTGGCCCCCATCCTTGGTCCCTGGCCTCCCAGCCTGGGTCCCTGGCCCCCATCCTGAGCCACTGTCCCCCGTACTGGGCCTTTGGTATATGTTCCCATCCGGAGCCCCTGGCCCACCATCCTGGGTCCCTGGCCCCTCATCCTGGAACCCTCATACCCATCCTGAGCCCCTGGCCCATCAGATTGGGCCCCTGGTCTCCCCCAGCCTGGGTCTCTGGCCCCTTCAGCCAGGGCCCCTGGCACCCATCGTGAGCCCTTGGCAATCACATCTTTAAGGTCTTAGCAGTAGATCAGACATGGATGCCTCGGCTCCCACAACAGCCAGCGGATGAGTAAGTATTGTATTTTTTTATTTTTCATACCCTTTGATAACTTTTATAACACAGGATTCTTCCTTCATCATGTGACATCACTTCCTTCCTGTGCTTTTGGGGACAAATGTGGTTGTAAAAAACGAGGTGTGTAAATGCACTGCGTTGTTTTACCTGCACTAAATAGCGCAGGTGCAAAATGCGGCAAAAAATGTGCGCCCGAAAAAGCACAGGAAATGCGCAGAATGTGAATGTAGTCTTACTCACCTCACCAATGATCTTCCAGTGTCTAGCGCTAGGGAATCACTGTGCTGCTAATGCGCACAGCAGTCCAGGAGCAATTACGTCATCGCTCCAAGACTCTGCCTTCTGCACACATGCCAGCAGCGTTGTTCTGCTGCATGCACATAAGAGGCAGCGGGTTCAGCAGGGAGGTAACATCTCCTTGCTCTACCCATACGCCGATATGATTAGCTGAATCTCTGGGGAGACCCACTAGGGCCCCCTCTATCAGCACGGGAGGGGGGTTGTGAGGGTTGGGCAAAGGGGGCAGGGCCATAGGACCCAGGCCCTGCTGTGCATTTACCGGGTTCCTCAGCAGGCCAAACTGAGGCTGGGATACACAGTGGGTATCACGCAGCAGGGTATCCCTCTATGGCAATAGAATGTTGTTTGATGCTTCTTTTTAAGCAGATTTTGAGAATCTGCATCAAAATCTGCATGTCTATGCTGAGGCCAGTCTGTGAGAGTTCAGAAGTGCTGTGCCATTGCATTTTTTTTCCTTTGCAGATTTGGTGCAGATTTTGGGGCAGAAAAAATAAATCTGAACCACATCTGCAAGGAAAATAAAAAGCAACGTGGGCACAGGACCTCTGACCTGTCTTAGACTTTGCTGGCCTCAGGATAGGCTAAGGCCTGTTTCACATCTATGCACTCAATGCCCTAGGCTGCTCTGCCTGCCCTACGCCAGCGCAAATGCAAGCACAGGGGCATTTAGGGGCTTGGGCAGCCTAGCGCAGGGACGCATAGATGCCCTGCATTTGCGCTTGGTGCCCCCATTATATCCTATGGCCGAGCACTGCCGAGCGCGCGCTCCGGAAGCTGTGAATTGCAAGTGAAACTGGCAGACGGCACGGTGTATGCGCCTGTTACGCATAGCACCTAGAAACGCCTAATCTGATGTTTTCCGGGTGCGTCTGACCAGGCGCATGCGCCGTGGCGTCTGCCAGTTTCACTTGCGATTCACATTCACAGTTTCCAGAGCGCGCGCTCGGCTGTGCTCGGCCATAGGATATAATGGGGGCACCTAGCGCAGCCGAGCGCAAATGCAGGGCATCTATGCGTCCCTGCGCTAGGCTGCCCAAGCCCCTAACTGCCTTTGCGCTTGCATTTGCGCTGGCGCAGGGCAGGCAGAGCAGCCATACAACAGGCCATACAGATTTTGCTGCAGATTCTTAAAATCTGCATTAAAAAAAGCATCAAACAAAGCACCATGGTCAAAGGCCCTAAAAGGGTCCAGGGAGAGCTACAGTTGTGGTGAAAGGGCTTGAGGATTCCTCTTGCCCATTGGCTACTTCCACAGAGACTTTTAGGGCAGGGGTGGCAAACTAAGTCTTCAAAGTCTGGAAAGATGCAAGTTTTCAGGATTCCCTTAGCATTGCAAAGATGCTAATTTCATCACCTCTGGAGGTGATGATTTCAGCACCTTGTACCATGCTAAGGAAATCCTGAAACATGCACTGTTTGTGGCCCTTGAGAACTGCACGTCACCAGTCCTGTTCTACTGGAGTGGGTGTAGTGTCTTGCATTTCAATACCTCATCCCTTCAGGCCAGAGGCCTGAGGCTTTCACACCAGTCTCTATAGGGCAGTATCAAAGCACCTGTTTGCAGAAACCATCCAGCACACAACGAGTGAACTCAAACTTTACTATAACACAGACTATCAGTCTCAAACAGAAAACATAACAATATGCATAGTATACAAATAAAACAAAATTCCCACAGGGATCTGCAGCATTACACAGACTGTTAAATTGGTTGAAAGGTCATGAAGGACAGAGTCCATTAACATTTTTCAGCTTGATCCCAAAGGCTGCATGCACGTCCAGTAGGGTGAAGAACAAACGGTGTAAAATGTTGGAACGGGAGAAATAACTTTAACAAAGTCATAATCCCAGTCACTATCTCACTGACCGACCAAAATGCCTTTTTGAAGGTATTTGCATGGGCTAGACATGACCAGCTTTGGGAACACTGAGAGGCCCTCTGGGTTTGAGTGCATCTGGCTGGCCAACTAAAAGACACCTGGGCTGCACCCAATGCCACATTCTCTCCAGGTTGGCCTCCTTCTGCTACTTCTCAAATTGGTCAGCGGCGGCAACTCAACATACACCAACTTTGAACCACCCCTTGCTGCTCCAAACCTTTATGAAATTGACCTCATCCCTGACAAAGATTGTATTTAGTCTTTGGGGAAGATTGTCATGTAGCAGGGTGGACCAGTTGACATAGCACCGATGCCCAGTACCATGTTCCAATATGAAACCAAACCCCTTATCCTGCAGGAATGCCACCACTTTGTCTTGGGTACATTGGTCATAGAAATCATTAGCCTTAGGCCAATGCAACCAGCCTTCGTGATGGCCTCTGTGATCTGAATCTCCTCAACAAAGGAGACAGAACGGAGTGGTTGATGCTTTGTAGGATATGTGCTTGGAAGGAGTAGGGGTCCCCACATGGCATTGTCCCAGTTGAAAGCCTCTGGAGGGGGTGATCAACACGGCTGAAAAACAGGTCCTTCGGCCTCCTCTACTTGCTCCTCTTCCTCCTCAGCCTCTTCATCATGGTCCTAGCACTGATGGTATTAAGGAATGGGATCCAGTAGGAAGGGAGGGGGGGGTGACTTCTCTCTTTGCTACTACATAGGCCAGGTTCACACATACAAATCCGTTTTTGTCTTAAATTCATTTTTGGGAACATTTTGAACGGTTTTTTTCAAAGTCCAAAAACACATATGCTTTAACGCATGTGTGTGCGGCTAGCTGCGTTTTTGGGGTGCTTTCAAAAAACGCATGCATTTTTTTTAACATGGGGCCCTATGGGAAACGCTCATATAGGCACCTGTGTTAACGTGTGTGTTTTTGGTGAAAAAATAACTAAGTCCCAAAAATTCCAAAAAACATCGTGGACTACAGGGGACACTATTGGCACCGTTAGAGAATCGAATCAGTTTTTTTAAGGGCTTAAAAAAACGGATTTGTATGTGTGACCCTAGCCATACTTGCATTCAATTAAATAAACAATTATTGTGTCTTCATGTGATCTCAAATGATGCAGAAGCAAAAGGTGTGAGCCACAGGCTGCATTGAAATGTTTGTGATAATTTTCTGTTTTTGAATGTGCAATGTAAGCTCTGAATTACAGGCAAATTATGCTAGTACATACAATTAGATAACAACATTTTTTAGAAAGATTTTAACAGTGTGAACAAATTTGTTATGATTTTATGAAAACTCTGGCCCATTGCCCATCTAAGAATGCTGTTGAATTGAGCAGTTTTCATGCTTTTTTTCTCTATGGGCTTCTATTGGGAACATGAAAAAAAGTATGAAATATGCTGTAAATTTTTTGCAAATCTTTTCTGTACTATAAAAACACATTAAAAACAATGCTTTAAATCTGCACCAAAATGCATTAAGAAAGGGAGCATCATAAAAAAAATGCAACAAAACTGCAATAATCAGAGAAGATTTTGTATGCGTATATTGGTGGGACACCTTCAGAAAAGTGTGCAGAATAAAAAAACACACTATTTACAATGTGTGAACATGGCATGACTGACAGAAAAAACAAGACCTCATTCAGTCAAGCTTACATAAAAATGAAAAGGTTATGGCTGTTAGAACTTTGAATAAATTAAGGCTGTGGTCCCATCTATGCTTGTATTTTTGGAACCTGATACGGTTTTGGGCTTTGAAAAAGCTCAAAACCGTAGCAGGAACCACTCCCCATAGGATCCCATTATGGTAACCGGATTGCACTACATGCAATCCGGTTACCGGCTCCTGATCTGCAGTCTGCGCTAAAAAAATCATGCAGGCTACAGTTTTTGGAACGGTTCTGTGACCAGCAATGTGGTAACCGCATTGCACAGGATGTGTAATCCTGAGCAATGCGGTTACTGTATACTTTGTTCAGCCCTGCTGCCGCAGGATGAACAAAGTGTTAACTGTTTAATAAAACATTAAATATTAATATTAGTTGTGGGCAACATGTCTCTAGGGGTGCCCACCCCACCTAGAGACAAGCTGCCCACTCCTGTGGGCATGTCAATGGTTAATAACCCATTTACAGTATAGCCGGCTATTGTCGGCTTTGTACAATTTTATCAATGAAGCCGCGACTCCTGACAGTTGCACAGATACTGTACGTAATGTACGTATAGTATCTGCCATTGTCCAGGGTCCTGATACCTTTAACATTAGGTCTATGGCCAGCACACTGCTGTATCTAGGACACATACTATACATACATTAGGTATAGCACTTCCAGTTTAGAAAAAGAGCTGGGCTGCACACAGGTATTGAAAAGCTCAAAACCGAATGAGGAAACGCTCCTCATAGGAGCCTATGATAAAAACTGGATTGCTTCACAAGCAATCCGGTTTCCGTATCTGGCTCTGCAGCCTGCGTGAAACATCATGCAGGCTGCAGTTTTCGGAGCGGTTCTGTTATCTGCAATGCAGGAACCAGATTGCTCAGGATGTGTAATCCTGAGCAATGCGGTTCCCGTATATGCTTTGCTTATCCCGACTGCCGCCGGGATAAGCAAAGTGTTCTGTGCAGTGTGTAAACTTTTAATTTTATTAATAAACTAGCTGTAGTACCCATCTATGCCCGGGTTAATAAATAACTGATGTTAGCTTTAACAAAATAGAATTTGAATATGTCATATTAATGACCTGTAAGAAAATAGAAGCTGAGCTGTGATTGGTTGCTATAGGCAGCCTAATAAATCTCCAGTCAATAGTAAACCCTCCCCCTGGCTGGGCAGTATATGTTACGTAACACATACACATAATAGACAGCTTATGTGACTGACATCTGCCTTAATTCCCTATATGGGACATGTGTTGCACATTGGCTGTTTTTAATCAGATGTTTATGTTTGGAAATTAAAGATAGCACACGTATGAGGCGAGTTGTGTGAGTTGATTTGTGCACATCTGTGTCTGTGTGGTGTGTGTGTCCCTGTGGGGTGAGTGCATGTGTCCCTATAGGGTATGTGTGGGCCCCTGTGGGGGAGGGTCTGTGTGGTGTGTGTCTCTGTTGTGTGTGTCTCTTTGTGGTGTGTGTGTGTCTCTGTGGGGTGAGTGCCTGTGTCCCTATAGGGTGTGTATGTGTGTGTGTCCCTGTTGGGGGGTCTGTGTGGTGTGTGTATCTGTGTTTGTGTGTGTCTCCTTGTGGTGTGTGTGTCCCTGTGGGGTGAGTGCATGTGTCCCTATAGGGTGTGTATGTGTGTGTGTCCCTGTGGGGGGTGTCTGTGTGGGGTGTGTGTGTCTCTGTGTTGTGTGTGTCTCTCTGTGGTGTGTGTGTGTGTTCTTGTGCGGTGAGTGCATGTGTCCCTATAGGGTGTGTATGTGTGTGTGTCCATGTGGGGTGGTCTGTGTGGGGTGTGTGTGTGTCTCTTTGTGGTGTGTGTGTCCCTGTGGGGTGAGTGCATGTGTCCCTATAGGGTGGCTTTGTGTGTGTGTTCCCTGTGGGGGGGGGTCTGTGTGGTGTGTTTGTCTGTGTTGTGTGTGTCTCTTTGTGGTGTGTGTGTGTCCCTGTGGGGTTAATGCATGTGTCGCTATAGGGTGTGTGTGTGTCCCCTTGGGTGTGTGTGTGTGTCTCTGTGGTGTGTGTGTGTCTCTGTGTTGTGTGTGTCTCTTTGTGGTGTGTGTGTTTGTTCGGGTGCGTGGTGAGTATCCAATGTTGGGGCTGCACCTAAGTGACTATACTCTTGCTGTTACTCTTTGTGTGCGTGTGGTGTGTATACATGTCCCTGTGCGTGGTGAATATCTCATGTTGGGGCCCCACCTTAGTGACTATATGCTGGTATGTGCTGTTAGTCTTTGGCGCTATCATTAAGCCCCTCTCATTCACAACTGTCAACTGGTAACTGTCACTTTTTCCCCATTATGTAGATAGAGGCAAAATTGTTTGATGAATTGGAATGCGCGGGGTTAAATTTTGCCGCATAGCCTATGACGCTCCCGGGGTCCAAACGTGTGAGTGTGCAAAATTTTGTGGCTGTAGCTGACAGCTGTCGATTTTCCTCCAACACTTTTCCATTCACTTTTTCCCCATTATGTAGATAGGGGCAAAATTGTTTGGTGAACTGGAACGCGCAGGGTTAAAATTTCGCCTCACAACATAGTCTATGACGCTCTCGGGGTCCAGATGTGTGACTGTGCAAAATTTTGTGGCTGTAGTTGCGACGGTGTAGATGCCAATCCCGGATATACACACACACACACACACACATACATACACACATTCAGTTTTATATATTAGATGTTTCTATAATGTCACTAGGAGGTGCCCACTCCCCCTAGAGACCTTCCACCCACTCAGGTGGGCATATAATGCTTTAAGCACTTATGTACAGCAGCTGGCTCCAGGCGGCTCTGTACGGTTTTAACAATGAAAGCGCCGGGCTCCTCAGAGCAGAGCGCATAGTATAGCTATTGCTATAGCATGTGCGCTGTCCGAAGTCCTGAAGCCTCATAAAGTAAGATCTATGGGCAGTGCTGCCCATAGATCTACTGTAAATGGCTTCAGAACCTCTGACAGCACACATACTATAGCTACAATAGCTACAGTATGCGAGCTGCTCTGAGGAGCCCGGCGCTTTCATTGATAAAACTGTACAGAGCCACCTGGAGCCGGCTGCTGTACATAAGTGCTTAAAGCATTATATGCCCACCTGAGTGGGTGGAAGGTCTCTAGGGGGAGTGGGCACCCCCTAGAGACATGATAGAAACATTTATTAATAAAATTAAAAGTTTACACACTGCACAGAACAATTTGCTCATCCCTGCTGCAGCAGGGATGAGCAAACTATCCGGTAACCGGATTGCTCCGGATTACACATCCCGGATTGCTGGATGTCAGAAGCCAATTGCGTTCACCGCATCTGGATCTTGATGCGGTGAACGCAATTCTAGATTTAAGTGTAACCCTAGCCTGAGTATACTACACTCTGTTAGAATTGGGAATGTTACAGTGCTTGATTTTATAATTAGGGTATGTGTCCACAGGACGTTTTTCCAGCAGTCCTGAACGCAGCAAACCTGTACTGGTTTCAAGGATCCTAGAGTCCTTGCCAGGAGATTTGCTGTGTTCGGGTCCTGCATTTTTAACGCGTTTTACATGCATTTTTGTGCGCTTTTACTGCGTTTTTGATGCTGTGTTTTTCCTGCGCTTTTGTCATTGACTCCAGCAAAAACGCAGGAAAATAGAACATGTCAATTCTCTCCCATCCGCAGCAAAACCGGAGGGATTTGACAGTTTTTGACACTTGCAAAACCAATGTGTGGGCACAGCATTTCTGTGAAACACATTGGTTTTGCTGGGAATCCCAACCACAGTAACAAATTAGCATACATTACATTAAACCAATGGTAAACTGCATGCAGAAACCACAGCAAAAACGCAGCAAAAGCGGCCTGTGGGCATATACCCTTAAAGGGCTTGTCCAGATTTGTGATGAAAGTCACTCTAGGTGACTGCCGAATTCTGAATTCTCAGTGCGCATATACTGGACACTTTTCGGATTTTCCCATGTAGGAGGCAAAGATGGACAGTCATGTGAGCACAAGTATGTGATTTACATACTTCTGGCCATATTCCGAATAGACATGTCTGACCTCTCTCAATGCACTTGTATTAAGCATGCACATAACTGCAAACATGTGAATCATATAGGTATGGTTTTGAGACTGCCCACTCTCACTGCCGACAGCAGAGAATCCTGACAGTGCATGCGCTTTGATAATTCAGGAGTCTGTAGTCACATAGAAAGACTGCAGACTTTTATCACTATGGCTAGGGTCACACTTGCATGCGTTTTTTAAGGTTGTTCCTGACAGCCTGCGATTTTGGGCTGCGTTTTTGCAGTTAGGTCAGGAGCAGCCTTAAAATTTGCTTGCAAAAATGCATGTGAAAACGCATGGTACCATTTAGTGCCATGCGTTTTCGCATGCGTGACCAATAGGGCCCCATGTTACAAAAACGCATGAGTTTTTGAAAAAGCACCAAAAAACGTCTCAAGAGATGTTTTTTGGTGCTGAACCAAAATCGCATGGCACTTTAGCCATGCGTTTTTGGCATTGGGGCATGTGTTTTTTGTATTGGGGTCTATGGATGCGAATTCGCATGCGATTTTCACACAATCCAAGTGTGAAAATCACATGGAAAATCGCATGCAGCCCTCAAGTGTGACCCTAGCCTTTCTTGGACAACTAGGGATGGGCGAGTCTACTCGCTAGGACTCGTTACTCGGCGAGTAGTAAGGGACTCGCAGGACTCGGTACTCTGTGAGTTTCCCAGCGATTACTCGCACAGCAACGAGTCCAATGCAAATCAATATCAATCCTAGTTTTATCAGAGACTCTGACAAATCTAGGATTGCCATTGACTTGCATTGGTCTGATTACTATGCAAGTAATCCCAGGGAAACTCGCAAAGTAACTGCTGTTACTTTACGAGCCGAGTCCAGCTGTCTGCTCTGTGCAGGCTGCCGCAGCTCCAGGGTCCTAGAGCCCGCCTGCTCACAGAGATGATGTAGCAGTGCTGAGATTGTTCTCAGTCTGCTCATTCCCTGTGCATAGACATCTATATCTATGCACAGGGGATGTAGCAGAGAGGACATCGCGTTTTGGACTACGTCGGACGGAAGAGGATTTTTTTAATTAAAGATGGAGTCCCTAATGGCTTTTTTTTTTATTTCTAATAAAAATTTTTCTCTATGTTGTGTTTTTTTAACCCTTTATTGGAGATTCTTAGTGGCCGGGTCAAACGTGGCCTGACATTAAGAATCTCGGGCTTAATACCAGCTTGTATAACAAATAAATTGCAGCCCACAGCCGCCCTAGAAGATGGCGCGTTCATTGAAGCGCCTTCTTCTGGCGCTGAACCCCGCTCTTCCAGCGGCCCTGGTGGCGGTGGCACGCTGGGTAATAAAGAGGTTAGGGCCAGCTTTGTATTATCAGCTGGCCCTAAGCCCGAAATTTATGGCGGTCACGCCAATATTAGACATGACCGCCATGAATTTCTATTAAATTGTTTTAAAAAAAACACAACACAGAGAAATAACATATTAGAAATTTTTAAAAAAGCCATTAGGGACTCCATCTTTAATTAAAAAAATCCTCTTCCGTCCGACGTAGTCCAAAACGCGATGGCCTCTCTGCTACATCCCCTGTGCATAGATATAGAAGTCTATGCACAGGGATGAGCAGACTGAGAACAATCTCAGCTCTGCTACACACAGGAAGAGCAGGCGGGCTCTAGGACCCTGGAGCTGCGGCAGCCTGCACACAGAGCAGACAGCCGGACTCTTATCTGTGCAAGTTTCCCAGCGATTACTTGCACAGTAAACGAGTCCAATGCAAGTCAATGCCAATCCTAGTTTTGTCAGAGTCTCTGACAGAACTAGGATTGCTTCAGGCTGAAGCTTCCGAGACACATCTGCGATTTGTAAATCGCACACTACTCGCTATTACTCGCTTCCCCATTCATTAACATTGGACTCGCTAGACTCGCAATGAGTAGCGAGTCCCAGGCTCGGACTCGCTAGAGTCAAGCGATTCCGAGTAATTTAGGACTCGCCCATCACTATGGACAACCCTTTTAATGTACCTAACATAAATTAAAACATAGGCTAGGGTCACATTTGCGGTCGGGTTTGCAGATCCTGATCCGGTTTTGAGCATTAAAAATGCTCAAAACCGTATCAGGATCCGCAGCCAATAGGCGCCCATTATAAAACCGGATTGCACTTAATGCAATCCAGTGCCCGCATTCCGGTTTCGCTGCCTGCATGAAAAATAATGCAGGCAGCGTTTTTCGCAGTGGTTTGAAAACCGCAGCGGGGATGCTATAATGGTTGCCTATGGGAGCCCATCTGGCTACAGCAAGGCACATGTGAATGCATGCGGTAGCCGTATGCTTTGTTCATCCCTGTTGCTGCGGGGATGAACAAAGGGTCAATGTTAATATCATATGTGGGCAACATGTCTTCAAGGAGTATCCACCTTCCCTAGAGACATTTCGGCCACATAGAGCGGCATGTGAGGGGTTAAATCTCCTTATTACAGTATTGCCGGCTTTTGTCGGCTTTTACAGTTTTAGCAATGACAGCCGTCAACTCCTCGCTGTAAGTAGGAGATACAGTATGTAATATGATTACTGTACATGCTGCTATCCATGGTGCTGAAAGCTTTAACATTAGTTCTATTGGCCGCGCTGCGCCATAGAACTAATGTTAAAGCTTTCAGGACCATGGATAGCAGCAAGTACAGTAATCATATTACATACTGTATCTCCTACTTACAGCGAGGAGCCGCCGGCTGTCATTGATAAAACTGTAAAAGCCGACAAAAGCCGGCAATACTGTAAAAAAGAGATTTAACCCCTCACATGCCGCTCTATGTTGCCAACATGTCTCTAGGGAGGGTGGACACTCCCTGGAGACATATAATATCAACATTAACCCTTTGTTCATCCCTGCGGCAGCAGGGATGAACAAGGCATGTGGCAACCGGATTGCACATTATGAGCAATCCGGTTACCGGATCCGGGTTTAGGGACACATTTTGAAGCCAAAATGTGTCTGAAGGCACATGTGATTACTGCATCCAGATCTGGATGCGGTAATCACAATGTGCCTTTCAAATGTGACCCTAGCCATAGTAACCCTTAACTTGTCAGACGATACAATACTTGTGATGACACAGCATTTCTTAAATCGAATACATGTAGACAAGCACCTGCCCCATTGTGCAATCCGTGACCTTTACCCAAGAGATGTAGTAGAATACACCAGACTGTTTGGGCATAGGGGCTTGTATGCCACAGATGTGACCCAGATGGAATTCTTTGTATGTATGATACGCCCTAGATCAGAACCACCTACTGCTGCTGGTGGAGAGGGCACAACCAGGATGTCATCTGCTAAATGGCCTGCTGCACATGAATGTGCTAATAACTTGTTGGCCCAGCCAGGCTATGAACGTGGCATCTTGAAATTCATGGATGATCTCAGTGAGGTCTGGCCTGGACCTAGCAGAGTTGGAAACAGGCCCGCTAACGCTCCTTACTGCACTATCAATGTGGAGTGTCAGGATCTGTATACCGCCTCTGGTTGAGGATGTGAAGACAAATACTAGTTAAACTGTACAAGAGTAACTAATCAGTTAATTGCACCATTGTGCCTGAGTTCAGTCATGTTTATGTGCATTGTTATTGATATGTTTACTTTGCACAACAGTTTACAGTAAAAATGTGAGGACTAAAGTTTTTCCACTAGTTGGCTGTCTAGTCATTGAGATTAGGTTGAAACTAAGATGATCATTGAACTATGGTATTACCTGAACTTGCTTGAAAATAGTTACGCCTTTTAAGGTGCTTTTTCCTGTTGGTTTTAAGAAAGGAACCACAAGGTGCCACTCAGGAACTGTTGCACTTTGACCAAAGTTTTGCACTTAAAAACCGTCGGCATAACCAAAGGTTAAGCAAAAATGATCTGCATGCCCTGTAGCCACACCCATGGAGGATACTTCAACGAAAGGTGGTTTGGGGCGTAATCCACCATTGCACTCCCTTGCACTACCTTGTGACGCACTGTGCCATGAAAAATTTAATGAAGATGTTCTATACTTTTGTAGCATTCAAGAAATGTACCTTCCATAATGGAAAGATCTTATGTTATTTATAAAAAAAAAATTGTGTGTTCTTCCTAACACCTTTTCACTTTCATTTTAGCCTGCAGATGTGCTAAGTTTAGCAAGGGGGGAATGTGACGCCCGTGTGGTCTGGCTGCGACTAATGGTATTGCATGCATTTAACATGTATGGTATCATGCCCAGAGGTAACAGGGAAAGCTTTGCTAAGACCCCGAATTTGCACCCTATACAATCCAAACTCCAGGCCAGAGAAGTACTTTGCTGAAGTAACCCACATTGAGGGCAGTCCCCACTTACTGGATGGAGGGAGGAGTTATGTTAGGGTTGGATGGCAGAAGGAGACAGCTCTAGTGAGATCCAGTCAGGCAGCTGGAAGCTAGTACCACACGTGGAGTTAGGTGCTAGTTCCAGGCCCAATGATACAAATCTGTGGCCGGCTGTTCAACATGGGCAGAGGAGCTAGCTGCACTAGGGGTACCAATTCGATTTGGATACTTCAGGACCAACTGTGAAACTGAATGTCACTGGGCTTCAGGTGCAATGGCTAACTTAGTGGACGCTCCCAAGGCTAAAAGGGCTACATAGGGTTAGAGGACCAGCAAGACTGTCGTTCACAGGACTCGCAGCTGCCATCCTGCTCGGACTGGCAACCACAGGACCCTTAGGAAATGACAGGAACAACAAGAGTCAAAGAGGAGAAAGCAGCAAGGAAGGCCAAATACCCTGTGTTTTGGCAAAGTGGATTACAGTGGAAAAGTGAATACTTCTAGGCTGGCCAGGCTTTAAGCTTGTTGGATGATGTACCCCATGTACCCCAGCTGGGTTGTAACTGCACTGAACCTTCAGTAAATGGTAATAACCACAAGAACTTTGTGTCATCTGGTCCTTCCTGCACCTCACTGTTCTCACCTGCACTTCAACCCCTATCATCTCCTCTACTTTACACCTACTACTTCTCCCAGGGGCCTGCTCCTGCTGAGGGGAGTACACCATCTAGATGCACTACCATGTATTCCCTGGGACTACTACGCTGGTCATCTCTGACCAAATACCTCAGCTAGCATCACAACAAACCATAAACTTCTCCCCTGTAAATACCCCCTTTAACCATGTCTTGTCAAGGCATGTGCTCTTGGGTCCCATAACCGCAGTATATATATATATGGGGTGCTGTGCATATATATATATATATATGTATGGGAAATTATGTTTATGGGAGTGCTGTATATTTATGGGGTGCTGTATATATAGGGAGTGCACTGCCCCTCCTACTCCTTGTAGGTCTTGCAACACACTTCACCAGCAAGATTGATCAGATCAGATAAGTCTTTGCTGACCAACCACCACAATCCCCATGTATACCAGACCACTCCCCTCCCCCTCTAACCCTCCTCCACTCCATCAATGAAGGAGAACTTGCACACCTCCTCTCCAGATTGCACCTCACCACTTCCTCCCCACCACACTTATCCCAGCCCTAACCACCTCTTCAACATATCACTAACTTTTGGTACCTTTCCTTCTGCTTTCAAACATGCAACAATTACACCTATCTTAAAGAAGCCATCCCTCGACCCCACTTCTACATCCAGCTACTGGCCCATATCCTTGCTCCCATTCACTTCCAAACTTCTCGAAAAGCATGTCCACACTGTACTCTCACCCCACTTCTAATCCATCTCTCTCTTTGACACCCTTCAATCCAGCTTCTGCCCCCACCACTCCACTGAAATTGCCCTGACCAAAAATACCAACGACTTACAGGCAAAGCTAACAGTCATTTTTCCATCCTCCTCTGTAGTGAGAATGCTGATGAGGGAATGGCAGTTATGGGCAGGGTGACCAGGGAAGACTAGTCTGACTCTAGTCTAGGAACCCTGAATGGCCCTGATCCCGAAGGTATCTCTAAAGGTGAGAAGGTTCGGGCCTCCAGCCTCTCCCTAAAACTCCTCCACCAGCCCTGCGCTATTCCCCCCTCACCTCCCTCCACAGAACTGGGATACAGCAACTCCAAAGGAAAGGACTTCAGCAATGCAAACACACAGGTCAGCACAGCACGGCTTCCAGGCATAGAGTGAAACTCTATCAGCAGCACCACCTGGTGGAAGGAGAGGCTACTTGAAGGCCAGGGGGGGGGAGCCCAGGTGAGTCACACTTTAACCCTCAACTAGCAGCCAAACCTCATATTGAATGCAGTTCTGGAGCACAACACAGGAGGCCCAGATCCTTCACAACTATCAACCATGCAGCTCTTAAAGACAAACACATACACAGCAGCATCCAGCAAGATCAGCACCAAGTAAGCGTGTGACAGTACCCCCTCTTTTAAGAGAGCCTCCGGACTCGACTACAGCACATCCGAAATAAGTCCACATCCCCTGAGTGACGAGATATAAAACACATTACGGGTCGCCAAACCTGGGCATAGGTCAAGGCAGTACAGCACATGATTACAAATGGCCGATACCCGAAACAGTCCTATAACCCCAGAACCTGGAGCCCCAGCAGCACACCTCCACCTGTCGTGTTTGGACAACACCCACACATACTCATTAACTCTCAGGTCTGGAACTGCATGTTTATTTCTAAATCTGCGGTCACAGTTAGAGGGCACCCATCCAGGACGGTAAACTGCAGCAGCGTCCCCCCAGGGCTCTCTCCCCTGGAGTGCACAGCAGGAACCACCGTCCTTCCCAGGCCCTTCCTCCTGTAATGATGCCTAGACCCACCATTAATCTGAGGCATAGTCTGGACTCCACCCCCTCTTCCTGGCTCACTCCCATTCACTTCTGGAAGTGGGGTAGGAGTCGGTGCAACCAGTACGGTAGAAATAGTTGTAGCGAGGCAATTACTCACACAGAAGGACCCCCAAGTTACAACCTTTCTGGCGCGCCAGTCAATTACGGGATTGTGTTTCTCCAGCCACGGAAGGCCCAATACAATGGGAGTGGGTAGGTTGTCCAAGAAGTGACAGGACAGAACCTCCTGGTGGAGAGTTTCTATGTTCAGGTTCACATTACGCACCACTTGGGAGAGGACCTTCTGGCTGAGTGGCACTGAGTCGATCGAGGTGATGGGAATGGGTATCACTAAAGCACTGCTGGTGAGACCATGAGCCCGAGAAAAGCGAGAATCCATCAAACTGACCCCCGCTCCACTATCGACCAGAACGGGCACAGGAAAAGGACTTCAGCAACACAAACACACAGGTCAGCAGCACCACCAGGTGGAAGGAGAGGCTACATATAGGCCAGGGGGAGGGGAGCCCAGGTGAGTCAAACAATAACCCCTCAACCAGCAGCCAAACCTCATAGTGAATGTAGTTCTGGAGCACAACACAGGAGGCCCAGGACCTTCACAACTATCAACCATCCAGATCTTAAAGACAAACACATACACAGCAGCATCCAGCAAGGTCAGCGCCAACTAAGAGCATGTCATCCTCCTTCTAGACCTGTCCTCTGCATTCAACACAGTCAACCACTGTCCCTATTACAGATCTTATCTTCCATTGGTATCACTGAACTTGCCCTTTCCTGGATCTCCTCCTACCTTTCCAACCACACATTTAGGGTCTTCCACCCCCATATGACCTCCTCTCCCCATCCCCTCTCTGTTGGGGTCCCTCTCCCTCAAGGCTCTGTCCTGGGGCCCCTTCTTTTATCTATCTATATCCTTGGTCTGGGACAAATAATAAAGTCCCATGGCTTCCAGTATCACCTGTACGCTGATGACACTCAGATCTATCTCTCTGGCCCAGATGTCACCTCTCTCCTTTCCAGAATCCCAAAGTGTCTATCAGCCAAATCCTCCTTTTTCTCCTCTCACTTCTTAAAACTCAATGTAAACAAAACCGAACTCATCATCTTTCCTCCATCTCACACACCTTGCTTACCAGATTTATTTATCATAATAAATGACATCACACTTTGCCCTGTACCTGAAGTTCGCTGCCTCAGAGTAACCCTTGACTCTGCCTTGTTTTTCAAACTACACATCCAAGCCCTTGCTACCTCCTGCTACCTCCAACTCAAAAATATCTCTAGAATCTGTCCCTTCCTCAACACTCAATCTAGTAAACTACTAGTGCATGTCCTCATAATCTGCCGCCTCGACTACTGCAACCTACTCCTCTGCAGCCTCCCTACTAACACTCTTGCATCTCTCCAATCTGTCCTTAACTCTGCTGATTGATTAATTCACCTCTCTTCTTGCTATTTCTCCACTTCTCCCCACTGCAAATTCCTCCACTGGCTCTCAATTCACCAGCATATCCAATTCAAACTACTAATACTGACTTACTAAGCTGTGCACAATTTGTCCCCCCAATACATTTCTGAACTAATCTCCCAATATCATCCAACTCATAATCTTCAATCCTCCCAAGACCTCCTCCTTTCCTCCACACTTGTATGTTCCTCTTCTAACTACCGGCAAGACTTTACCCGAGTATCCCCCAGTCTCTGGAATTCTGCACCCCAAAACGTGCGACTGTCTCCCACACTCGGAACCTTCAAGCGGAACCTGAAAACCCATCTCTTCAGAACAGCCTACAGCCTGTAATGACCACAGTGCCACCTCATCACCACCGGACCCGGTGCTCCACCACCACTGGACCTGGTGCTCCACCACCATTCAACCAGGCTCTCCACCACCACCAGAGCAGACCCAAACTACTGTCTGTCTCCCCACTGTCCTGTAGAATGAAAGCCAACAAGAGCAGGGTCCAATCTTCCCTCTGTATCAGTCTCATTGTTAGCTTGTTCATCGTATTTTTAACTTGTTTGTATGTAATCCTTTCTCTTGTACAGCACCAAGGAATCAATAGTGCTCTATAAATAAATAAATAATAATAATATGTGGGAGCTGTATGTATGTATATCGGGTATTGTGTGTATATATATATATATGGGGAGCTATATATATGGGGGTGCTACATATATATATATATGCACGCTCATATACTATAATGCACCCCCATTGTCTTACATATACTATACATCACCCCCATAGCCCTCCATATATTATAATGCACCACTTAGTCCTCTATATACTATAATGCAAACCCCATATATATACAGCACTCCCCCATATAAATACAGCACTTCCCAGATATATACAGCAACCCCGTATATATATATATATATATATATATATATATATATAAAAGCTTCATTCAAAATATGTCTCAGCTCACGCTGAATCTCAAATTTAGGATCACTTAATAGTTCTCTATAAACACCTTGGTCAAACACTAGTCTTTTTATTTCCTCCAGATATTTATCCGTATCCATGATGACGATACCACCACCTTTATCAGCTCTTTTTATAGTGATATCGCCATCATGGATCAATTCTCTTAAAGCCTCCACCTCCATAGTTGTCAAGTTTGGCCTAGAAAACTCACCACCCATCGTAAATTTTAGTTTTTCAATATCTTTATTCACCCCATCCATAAATGCTTTAATAGCCATTGAACACGTAGGAGGAGTGAAATTACTTTTTTTTAAGTAACCCCAGAATGGCACAATTAAAGGTGGTCTGACTTGGTGTCCTTATTACTTCCTTATTAAAAAACCATTCCCGCAACTTGATGTTTCTATAAAACTTTTCTAAGTCTATCAATAACTGGAATCAATCTACATGAGAGGAGAGGAGAAAAACTAAGTCCCTTACTTAAAACCTTATTTTGTAGTGGTGTCAATACCTTTTTTGAGATATTAATGACTAAGTCATCTCTCTGTTCCTCGTCCACATTTGTCTCTGTACTGGTCCAGATTTTGGTTTGCCTTTCTTGTCTTTTTCTTTTTTGTTCCCGGTGCTGTCTCCGGCCCCCTCTCCTTGTCCTGTATTTTTTGGTTTCAATGCATTGGTTCCTATGGATAATAGGTATACAGTTATTATCATTTACAACAGAAATAACATTTGAATTACACATTTTGCACATGCCAGTTGCCAGTTGTAAATGTTCCCTTGTTGATAATCATCCAAGTCCCTTGCCCATTTTTTCCTTTTAGTTTCCTCTAATTCTGATCTCAACTTGGAAAAAAGTGTGTTCACTGAGTCCAAAAAACTTTCCAATGTGCCTCAGTTAAGATACCCTTCAACTTGCTCTCAGTTTCCATTATGCCATCCTTGATTTTAATTGACTCATTCTGTAAGAACTCCATATTTAAAAGAATTGTGTCAAATGCATACTTATTTGAAATTCTGCAAAATGTGGCGCAAAAATCTACAGATGACATCATAAGATTCGGTCTTACATTGGAACGTAATCCACATGGAATGATTTTAGATTTGTAATATTCATTTAAAGTTACAAGATGTAATTCAACAGTAGTTAGCTTTTTTAAATCATTCTCATATCTTTTCTTAATCTCTGAGGTAGAGTGATTTGCAAGAAAAGAGGCTTCACCTCCTACAGCCCCCAAGATCCTTTCCTCATCCTACGTCCTATATGAAAGGACATATGGCTCTTCAAGATCCACATCCATTGACCAAGTTGTATGAACAACAGAAAATAAAACAATCAAAAAATAGCAGCGCAAAGATTCCAAGAGCAATAATAGGGATAGGAAAAATTAGAATCAGCACATTAGCAGAAAAAAGATGGGTGCAATACTTCCTGTGTGCAGCGCTCCAACTGCAGGGTCATATAGAATTGAAAAAAGACAGGCAGCACTCCAGTTGTGGTATCAGAGGACAGATTATTTAATCCAGCCACATGATGCAACGTTTCTGGATGAATTAAAAAGACAGGTGTTTGACCAAGGTGTTTATAGAGAACTATTAAGTTATCTTAAATTTGAGATTCAGCGTGAGCTGAGACATATTTTGAATGAAGCTTTAGATCAGAAAATGATCGATCAATATATTGTAGACTACTTATTGATTAAGTTTCCATCAACCCCAGTTATATATGCTCTTCCAAAGGTGCATAAATCCCTGATTAATCCTCCA
This sequence comes from Allobates femoralis, assembly GCA_033576535.1. Taxonomy (NCBI): domain Eukaryota; kingdom Metazoa; phylum Chordata; class Amphibia; order Anura; family Aromobatidae; genus Allobates; species Allobates femoralis. The sequence goes on along the minus strand of JARQOC010000011.1, from coordinate 149,480,984 downwards.
GGGCGTCCTATTGTGGCGGGCACGGATTCCGTGTTTAGTCATGTGGGTATCCTGTTGGATAAGATTTTGAATCCAATAGCATCTAAGTTCAGTTCTTATATAAAGGATACAGGGGATTTCCTTAATAAGATTTCGGACCTAAAATTTGATGATGATAACTATTTGCTTGTCTCATTTGATGTCGTGAGTCTTTACACATTAATTGAGCATGCTTACGGAATTGAGTGTGTACGGAAGAAGTTATTTGAACAGGGTTATTCAAGTGAGGTCAAAAAATGTATTTTAGATCTTTTGACATTGGTGCTTACAAGGAATTATTTCTTGTTTGGGGATAATTTCTTTGAGCAAGTTAGAGGTACTGTAATGGGGGCCAATATGGCCCCTGCATATGCAAACATCGCTATGGGGGTCCTGGAGGAGGATGTCGTCTCTGTGTCCCACCATTTCCGCCATGTGCGGGGATGGTGGCGATACATTGATGACGTCTTCCTCTTGTGGACCAGCACCGAAGATTCTTTGATGGATTTCCTTCAGTTTTTGAACAGCTTCAATTCCACCATTAAATTCACTGTGGTTTGCTCTAGTGATTGTCTACAATTTTTGAATATTCTGATTGAGAAAAGGGGTAGACAATTGGTAACAAAGACCTTTGTAAAACCTACAGATAAAAACAACATGTTGTTGTTTTCAAGTCACCATCCCCGCAATATGGTGAAATGTATACCATTTAGCCAATACTTGAGGGTAAAGAGGATAGAAAGTGATAAATGCCATCTTGATAAGACTGTAGATGACATGACTTAAAAGGTTCTTGAAAAGAGGCTATCCCAAAAAATTTTGGAAAAACATAAGATCCGGTTGAGTACAATTGGGAGAAATGAGTTACTATGTACTAGAACAAAAGATAGTAAAAAACGAGTCCCATTTGTCTCTGTATTTTGTGAAGAAAGTGATGCTATTGCTAGTGTTATAAAGAAACACTGGAGCACTTTGAGTAATGGTTTGCCTGACATTCCTGAGTTCTGTGAACCCCTCCTCTTTTCCTACAAACGTAACAGAAATTTAAAGGATCAGTTGGTACGTACAGACATGGGATCTTTTAAAAAACAGAAACAAACTTCCCTTACTGGTATTACCAGAAAGGGATGTTTTCCTTGCTTAAACTGCATAAATTGTAGGGCCATGCAGAAAGGTGTTGAATTTACAGATAGGTTTGCACAGAAAATGTATAAAATCAATTATTTTCTGACTTGTGATTCTGATTACATTATTTATATGTTGATTTGTCCATGTGGATTGAGATACATAGGTGAAACCACCTGTGACTTTAAAATTCGTTTTAGCCAGCATAAATGTTCTATACGTCAGAAGAGGATAGATCTCCCTGTACCCAAACATTGTGTGGATGTCGGCCATAAAGACACTGATATAAAATTTAAGATTATTGATCATGTTCCACCACTTTGACGTGGGGGTAACAGAATTGTTATTTGAAAAGAAAGGAACTACAGTGGATTTATCCTTTGAAAACATTGAGACCAGATGGTCTTAATGTAGATTTTAAGCTCATGGGGTCAAATGAAAAGTTAAAGAGATGTACTGAGTGCCCTTGTACTTTATATTCTCTTACCATATGAGTGCATATAATTTATGATATATATGTCACTTAATTTTAATGATATATTTTCTTATCTTTATTTCTATAGGTGGTTGGTGTTGCGCATGCCCAATAATCGCAGATACACTGTGGCTATGTTCCCTATTTTTGCACAGTATTTTTTGCATATTCTTACAATAAAAAATATATATTGAATTGCACCAGTTCGTGTAGAGTACTATTTGGCAAGAAACCGGTATTGCATGTGTGTATGTTTGAGGGAGTGCTGAATAGTATGATAGTAATGTGGGTTTCAGTTTTATTACTGGGTGCCCTACATGTGCTTACATGCAGCCTCTTCATTGGAGCTCCTTACAGGGCCACTCTGGAGAGGTTTTCAGCCCCCCATTGTTTAAATGGTTTGGTTTCATGCCCATTTTAAACTAATATTTAAATAGAAGGGGGTTTTAACCCTTAAGATTTAATAAGTATGAAGTTGAGGGCATAACTCAGCGCCGGCCAATACTTAATATGGCGGCGGATGAACTGTGTGCTATTGCGCATGCATGTTGTAAACGTCATGACGTCATGCCGCGCACAGGGCATGCGCAGTTGAACCCGGAATACGGCGGGGACAAGGTCCGCATTTGTTGTATAGCGATGGGTAAGCACAGACTAGCCACATTTAATATACTGATTTTAATATCTCACAGGTGATAATAATTGCCTATTTTACACTAATTTATGAGATTTACATCAAAGGGATGATTGTCCTGATGAAAAAATGGCACTTATGTAAGCACTTTATAAAATTAACACGGAAGTATTTACCGTAATATTTTTGTGCACTATGTATAATATTAACCTTTTTTAAGGTATTACTGTTAATTGTTCTTATTGCACTGTTTGTATGTATAAAACTGAAATACCCAACATGCACTATGCTTGAGAAAAGTCTGTTCTTAGACTGAAACGTTGCATCATGTGGCTGGATTAAATAATCTGTCCTCTGACACCACAACTGGAGTGCTGCCTGTCTTTTTTCTCTTTTTTATGACCCTGCAGTTAGAGCACTGCACACAGGAAGTATTGCACCCATCTTTTTTCTGCTAATGTGCTGATTCTAATTTTTCCTATTCCTATAAATAACTAGAAAAAAATTATCTGCAGCACTCAGCTACTACCAGTGATGTACGTATGCTAACAACCTGTATATATATATGAGAAAAAAGTTTAAAAACTTACGTTTTTTTCAAAAAACTCAAAATTCTTACTTTTTTATTTCTGAAGTTCTTAGTACATATATTGGCCAAAGTCAGTTTGCTCATCAACTGCGACAAAGTGACTTCAGGTCTGATGAGTCCTAACGCTGACATCCCTGCCCTCCTTGTCCTCCCTATCCCACTACTAAGTGGGCGGACACCATCTCACCTATAGGTGATGAGGGTGCAAATTGCAGACATGGAGCCAGCAACTCCACACGATACAAAAGAGAAAAAAAACTGCACAGCACTCAAAGACATAATGTGAACTGGTGCCAGCAGGGACCTGGGTCAAACAACTAGAAAAAATTCTCTCCAGCACTCAGCTACTACCAATGATGTACAAATGCTAACAATCTGTATATATATGAGAAAAAAGTTTAAAAACTTACCTTTTTTCAAAAAAAACAAAATTCTTACTTCTTTATTCTGAAGTTCTTAGTACATACATTGGCCAATGTCTGTTTGCTCATCAACTGCGACTCCTATATATATATATATATATATATATATAATATATATATATATTATTATATATTTATATAAATTTATATATACTAGCTGTGCTACCCGGCTACGCCCGGGTTAATAAATAACTGATGTTAGCTATAACTAAATAGAATTTGAAAATGTCATATTAATGACCTGTAGGAAAATAGAAGCTGAGCTATGATTGGTTGCTATAGGCAGCCTGATAAATCTCCAGCCAGCAGTAAACCCTCCCCCCGGGGAGGCAGTATATGCTACCTCACACATAAACATAATAGACAGCTCATGTGACTGACATCTGCTCTAATTCCCTATATGGCACATGTGTTGCACATTGGCTGTTTTTAATCAGATGTTTATTTTTGGAAATTAAAGATAGCACACATATGAGGTGAGTTGTGTGAGGCGATATATGCACATCTTTGTCTGTCTGTGTGGTGTGTGTGTCCCAGGGGTGTGTGTGTGTGTCCCTGTGGGGTGAGTGCATGTGTCCCTATAGGGTGTGTATGTGTGTGTGTCCCTGTGGGGGGGGTCTGTGTGGTGTGTGTGTCTCTGGGTTGTGTGTGTCTCTTTGTGGTGTGTGTGTGTGTGTGTCCCTGTGGGGTGAGTGCATGTGTCCCTATAGGGTGTGTATGTGTGTGTCCCTGTGGGGGGTCTGTGTGGTGTGTGTGTCTCTGTGTTGTGTGTGTCTCTTTGTGATGTGTGTGTGTGTGTCCTGTGGGGTGATTGCATGTGCCCCTATAGGGTGTGTATGTGTGTGTGTCCCTGTGGGGGGGGTCTGTGTGGTGTGTGTCTGTGTTGTGTGTGTCTCTTTGTGGTGCGTTTGTGTGTTCGGGTGCGTGGTGAGTATCCAATTTTGGGGCTCCACCTTAGCTGTTACTCTTTGTGTGCATGTGGTGTGTATACATGTCCCCGTGCGTGGTGAATATCCCTTGTTGGGGCCCCACCTTTGTGACTATATGCTGGTATATGCTGTTAATCTTTGGTGCTGTCATTAAGCCCCTCTCTTTCACAACTGTCAACTGGCCACTGTCACTTTTTCCCCATTGTGTAGATAGGGACAAAATTGTTTGGTGAATTGGAACGCGCAGGGTTAAAATTTCGCCTCACAACATAGCCTATGATGCTGTTGGGGTCCAGACATATGACTGTGCAAAGTTTTTGGCTGTAGTTGCTGTATAGTATATGAAGGACAATGGGGGTGTATTATTGTATATGGGGGTGCTTTATAGTATTTGGAGGACTATGGGGTGCATTTTAATATATGGAGTAAGAAGACAGTGCATTATAGTATATTGTGAGTGCTTTATAGTATATGGAGGACTATGTGGGTACATTATATTATATGGAGGACTATGGGGGTACATTATAAAATATGGAGCCAAATATACTATACTAGATGGTGGCCCGATTCTAACACATCGGGTATTCTAGCATATATATGTAGTTTATTTATGAAGATTTAAAAAACAATGCAATGAATACATAAGATCTTCCCCAATCAGTGACGCGGCTTCGTTCAATATATCTGCACGTGTGACACCTCACCAGCGATCAGTAAGGTACCGTCACACTTGGCAATGCTCCAGCGATCCCGACAAACGATGCAACCTGGTAGGGGTCACTGGAGCGTCAGTACATGGTCGCTGGTGAGATTGTCACACTGAGCGAGATCGCTAGCGCTGGTCGGGGTACTACCGCGGAGAGCAGCTGGGAGATGACCGGCTGACGCTGGTCATCTCCCGGCTGCGTCGCCGCTGACGTCTGTGACAGGATTAGTGATCTCACAGCAGGGGCCTGGTTGCTGCTGCGTGTCACACTGACCGAGATCGTTAGCGCCGGTCAGGGTACCTCTGGTCCAAGCAGCCGTGAGATGACCGGCTAACACCAGTCATCTCTCGGCTGCGTCGCCGCTGACCTCCGTGCAGCAAGAGATGATCTCCCGACGATAGCGGTGACATGTGTTGTTCAAATCCCATGCCAATTCGCGGCTGGACTGCGCCTTTTGCTGATTAGTCGCGCCCGGCCAGGCGCGACCGATCAGCGGTGCAAGATTTTTGTTACAGACAGACAGAATTAGACGATTATATAGTAGGATGGATACCATGATAATACATTGAGTGCTCTGTGGGGGGCATGATAATACTTGGATAGCTTTCAGAGAACTTTTATACTTTATGGAGGGCTATTTGAGGGCAATGTTGTGGGACATTATAAAGTGTTAAGAGGGGTGTATAATAACGAGCCATTATACTGTTTGTTGATCATTTACACTGTATGGAGGGCTGTGTTGGGGTCACAGTTGGAAATCAAACTGGCGGGATGGTTAGGGGGTACAGTAGCGTCATCTGGAGAACATTGTGGAGGAATTCACAAGGGGATCACACAGTTGTTGCGGGGTACTTTTTTGGCATCATACTTTATGGGGGCAATGAAAGAGGAATCTAATGACTTCAATAGGGGAAAATTACTTTGCAAGGGCAGCAAACGTCTGAGTTATGTACCTATGTGACCCATCCCCCAAGTTTTTTTTGTTGGGGCAACAAGAACTTTTGCTATGGGGCCTCATAGTTTCTAAGTATGCCCCTGGTGCAGCATACATTGTCCCTTTCACATGCGCCTTTGCTGCAGGACTGATTGGCCATAACTTACACACCACATCCAATGCAGCCCCTCATTACATACAAGCATCCAGCCATGTTTCTCCTGAGCAGTGGTTGGTTGGTGGTGCTTTCCCGCTCCCTCATTCCTTACTCAACCCAATAGGATGGCCCCTGATATTAGCATCAGACAGCCCCGTGTGTGGCGCTTGTGATAGATTAAGCGTTTTGGGAGAAGGAGATGTGGTCTTTTGGGGTAGAGGTGCCATTTTCCAGCTTAGTGCAGTGGCTGCTTGTTGATTCTCGTACTGCAGGTCATTGCATGGGTGTGTGGACGGTGCTGCATGGTGGATATGTCTAACTAGTTAGTATCAGACAGCGGCCTCATTGGAGCTGCCCACAGTTTTGTTGTTGTGTTCCAGAGATGATAGGCTGGCAAACAGTGCTCCCTCCTGTGCTATAAGGATGCAGGACTCTGCCTACAGGACCTTAGCTCTGCCAGCCATCATTGTGTGTCTGTATGCTTGTGCCAAGCCTGCATTGCTATTAATTATACTTTTAATGGATTCTTCTGTGTTATTCTTGTATGTGCATGTGATGGCACTGACATCCTTGTGTTTGGGAGAGGGTGGGCGCCGTTTTAAAGTTCGCAGGCAGCAGACAGGCTAGGTTCACCCCTGGAAGTGACCCTTGTACTTCTCATCTGGCCTAGCTATTTTATATTCAGACCCCACAACTATGTTAAAAATGATTTTCTATGCAGATTTTTTCTCAGTGCAGAATGTGACCTGCTAAGTTATTTCAACAAGACAGCATGTGTAACATTAAGGCCACAATGCAATAATGTATGCTTTCAACTGTCTTCTTTTTCTAGAGGGTGAGATTTTTATACACATCAAACAATTAATATTAATGTTGTTGCCAATTTTTGTATGTTTTTTTAAGAATGGTTTAAAATGTATGTAAAAGAACTCTTGAGGACATAATTTCCTTAGGATACTGGCGCTTCCAACTGAACAGATGGGAAACTAACACTACATAAAATTCTTAATTGCACTATTACTGTGTGAGCCTTTCCTTATCCCTTAACAGAGTTGTTGCTATATATTGTGATAAAGAGTTTATATGATTTATCATGTTTTCAAAACTATTCTAGTTCTTTCAATATATTGATATAAGCAACACAAAAATAAATATACATAAAAACAAATAACAGAACACAATTATAATTATTGAATAAGGGTTAGTGATGGGCGAGTCCTAAATTACTCGGAATCGCTTGACTCTAGCGAGTCCGAGCCTGGGACTCGGTACTCGTTTCGAGTCTAGCGAGTCCAATGTTAATGAATGGGGAAGCGAGTAATAGCGAGTAGTGTGCGATTTACAAATCGCAGATGTGTCTCGGAAGCTTCAGCCTGAAGCAATCCTAGTTTTGTCAGAGACTCTGACAAAACTAGGATTGGCATTAACTTGCATTGGACTCGTTTACTGTGCAAGTAATCGCTGGGAAACTCGCACAGATAAGAGTCCGGCTGTCTCCTCTGTGCAGGCTGCCGCAGCTCCAGGGTCCTAGAGCCCGCCTGCTCTTCCTGTGTGTAGCAGAGCTGAGATTGTTCTCAGTCTGCTCACTCCCTGTGCATAGATATCTATATCTATGCACAGGGGATGTAGCAGAGAGGACATCGCGTTTTGGACTACGTCGGATGGAAGAGGATTTTTTTAATTAAAGATAGAGTCCCTAATGGCTTTTTTTTTTTATTTCTAATAAAAAATTTTCTCTGTGTTGTGTTTTTTTTAAAACAATTTAATAGAAATTCATGGAGGTCATGTCTAATATTGGCGTGACCGCCATAAATTTCGGGCTTAGGGCCAGCTGATAATACAAAGCTGGCCCTAACCTCTTTATTACCCAGCGTGCCACCGCCACCAGGGCCGCTGGAAGAGCGGGGTTCAGCGCCAGAAGAAGGCGCTTCAATGAACGCGCCATCTTCTGGGGCAGCTGCGGGCTGCAATTTGCAGCGGGGGGTGCCCAGAAAGCTTGGGCCTCCCTGCGCTGCGGATTTCAGCCCCCAGCTGCTTAGCTGTACCTGGCTAGACATAGAAATTGCTCAGAGCCCCACGCATTTTTTTTTTATTATTTCATGAAATTCATGAAATAATAAAAAAAAAGGGCTCCCCTATATTCTTGTGTCTGGCCAGGTGCAAAATGCGTGGAGCTCCGCACAATTTCTATGTCTAGCCAGGTACAGCTAAGCAGCTGGGGGCTGGAATCCGCAGCGCAGGGATGCCCAAGCTTTCTGGGCACCCCCGCTGCAAATTGCAGCCCACAGCCGCCCCAGAAGATGGCGCGTTCATTGAAGCGCCATCCTCTGGCGCTGAACCCCGCTCTTCCAGTGGCCCTGGTGGCGGTGGCATGCTGGGTAATAAAGGGGTTAATAACAGCTTTGTTATACAAGCTGGTATTAAGCCCGAGATTCTTAATGTCAGGCCATGTTTGACCCAGCCACTAAGAATCTCCAATAAAGGGTTAAAAAAACACAACACAGAGAAAATTTTTTATTAGAAATAAAAAAAAAAGCAATTAGGGACTCCATCTTTAATTAAAAAAATCCTCTTCCACCCGACGTAGTCCAAAACGCGATGTCCTCTCTGCTACATCCCCTGTGCATAGATATAGATGTCTATGCACAGGGATGAGCAGACTGAGAACAATCTCAGCTCTGCTACACACAGGAAGAGCAGGCGGGCTCTAGGACCCTGGAGCTGCGGCAGCCTGCCACACAGAGCAGACACAGAGCAGACAGCCGGACTCAGCTCGCAAAGTAACAGCAGTTACTTTGCGAGTTTCCCTGTGATTACTCGCACAGTAATCAGACCAATGCACGTCAAAGGCAATCCTAGTTTTGTCAGAGTCTCTGACAAAACTTGGATTGCCATTGATTTGCATTGGACTCGTTGCTGTGAGAGTAATCGCTGGGAAACTCGTAGAGTACCAAGTCCTGCGAGTCCCTTACTACTCGCCGAGTAACGAGTCCTAGCGAGTAGATTCGCCCATCCCTAATAAGGGTATGTACTGCATCCTTGATGCATTGTCTCCTCTCCTGCGGGAAGTCGTCTGTGTAGATACTTTTCAAAATGGGTCTGTGGGGGCGTTCAACATTCACACAGTCTAATATTTTGCTGTGCAGTCTCACTTTATGTGCAGGCCATTTATTAATCTGCACTTTTTGGGTTCCAAAGAATGAGGGGAACATCAAATAAGGGATATGGCGATGGTGGTCCTGCTGGTGGTACAGCTGCTTCTGGGTGAGGATGTGGTGGATCTTTGCCTGCTTTGTGCCAAATTGAAACATCTTCCTCTGGTGTATGCAGGCTACAGACTGTTCTTCATTAATTCGTACGCCCAAATACTGCTGCAGTAATGGTGAGGCCAGATGTTGAGGCGGTTTTAGATTATATGTCTAAGGCCAGGGTCACACATAAAAAACGTTTTTGCCTTAAATCCGTTTTTGGGAACATTTTGGACTTTTTTTCAAAGTCCAAAAACGCATATGCGTTAACGCATGTGCATGTACGTTTTTCAAAAAAACGCATGCATTTTTTTTAACATGGGGTCCTATGGGAGACGCATGCGTTAATGCCTATGCATTTTCAGTGAAAAAAATTACTAAGTCCAAAATTTTTCAAAAAACGTCCAGGACCTCAGGGGACACTATTTTCACCCTTAGAAAAATAGATCCGTTTTCTAGGGGCTTAAAAAAGCAGATTGTGATGTGTGACCCTGACCTAACAGTACTGCCAGTTCCTTTGCATTGTGTTCATCCCTTGTCCACAGCTGAAAGTGCAGAGTTGGCATCTGAGGTCCATAGTCATCTTTCTTCCACCTCACCTCCTTCAAAGTCAACCAAACAGTATGAGCCACAAATCACGCAGAAATCAATTATGTTTTTTCATGACTGCTGGCTGGTGATCTGTGGTCCAGCCACCTGGCCCTGCCCCAGAGGTGAAAGAGACTGAGTGCACCAAACACTTCTTGTGTTGGAGGATGAGTCCATGGGAGTCTGATGAGCAGACAAATGCACTCCATCTCAGAAGATGAAAAAAAGTGCCAACTGCTATATCTTTCATCAGTGTGCAGACAAGCAAGGAGGCAATGGTGAGGAGTGGGTGGAAGATGATACAAGTTTGGAGGAAGAAAAGATGCTCACAAACACCAAACAGCAACCACAGCAAAAGAGGGAGCATAAAGCGAAAGCTGAGCAGCCACCCCATGGCCAGTACTTCAGCTGCTACTGCCCACCAGAAGAGAAAAGCTCACACCAGAGCCAGCTCACAAGAGCTCCCTGGTATGGCATGTCTTCCATGAATGTGGTGATGACAGGAGACAGGTGGTTTGCATGCTATGCCATCAGACCCTGAAGCGAGGCAAAAATCTTTTGAATGTAAACACTACCTGCAGTTTCCAAGCACGAGCTGCGGTTTAGTAATTCCAGAGAAATCTGGAAAGAACTCAGGCTCCCCGTGCTCCCTCTTATGCAACAGCATCAGCCTCTTTCTCACTATCACCAGCGTTACCTGCCTCCCCACAAGCACTTGATGCGGGAGATGCACAGGAAAATGTAAGGGACATATTGTCACAATATATGTGGGACTGTCCTTGTCAGGGCAGGAGCACTTGGGGTTACTAGGGGCTGTTTATTATTTTTTTTGCTCTGCCAGGACAATTTAGGGATACGTTTCTGATTATATGGACTCCCTGCCAAGAATTGGGATCTGGCCTATGTTTCGACAAACTATTCCTGATACAATACCCAAACTGGTGAGATTGTGGATTTTTTATTACTTTTTTCATATGAAAATATTGACATGATAATGGAGTAAGCCTCCTCACATATTATCCACAGTATCAACTGAGTTGCAATATTACCTCTTTGTATGGTAACTTGTATCGCCTCATAATAAACATTGTCGTCTAAATAATATATGAGGTTAGATTTAGACCATTGTCCATGTCTCTTATATGTATGGTCATTGAATTGACTATATGTGGACTCTCTGCATTTATCAAGAAGAAGCTATACACTGTTGGAGATATTATCTCTTTGGTCTCGTCTGGTACACTCTTTTGAGTGTTATTCACTGTTTGCATTGTGTGACTTTATGCCAGTATAGGCTTTTATAGTGGTAGATTAAAAGTTATATTTTATGTTATGTCTTTCTTTTTGCTTTGATCTATTTCTGACCTTTATTGGTCAGTATTTGGGATTTAATTCCCTCATATTCTTGCAGTTTTTCTTCTTTTTTTCTTTAAGCAATTGATATGCCAGCAATAACACCAGTACCAGTGTCACCTACTGTATCCAGACTGTCCCATGGAAGTCTGTAGCTCGCCATCTCCCAAACCCTCGATAGAAAGAGTAAATACCCGCTACCCTCCTGTTAACACCACCGGCAATGGCAGAGATATTGACCTGTTTCAATACAGTGATGCCACTGACAGGAAAAACAACCTCCCAAACTGGCGGTATAATAATAATAATATCATATATATAAAACCCGAAGGCCACTTCCTGTGGAATCTGGCCAACTCCCGTGACGGTCTCCGCCCTGTGTCACAGACCGGAACCGGAAGTTCCAGACCCACGAGCGGTGAGCGCATAGCGCTCACCGCGAGCCGCTGTCAAACCTGCATAGCGGCTCGCAGTGGGCGCTAAAGCGCCACCGCCACCCCCACGCAGAGCCGTGTGCTCCCACCCAGGGCCGCACCGTCCACTGGACAGTGTGAGCCCTGAGTCCAGAGCGCCGGCAGCCAGGGGGAGCGGCATCACATAAGGGGGCGGCGCCACCAACATCAGCGGCGGCCTCAGCAGAGACGGACGCTGTAAGAGGGCGCGCGCCCTGTGGCACTGTAGGCTGCAGGGCGGCGGCGCCGAGCGGATGCTGCAGGGCCGGCGGGGCTGACACCGGCCTCCGATCGGCTCAGGCGGCAGGGTGGCTACATGCACCCTCCCACCAACATCCGGGAACCGGCCCGCCCCGGCCCACACTCCGGTGTGCGGCCTCCGCCGGCACCGCCCACTCTCCTCCTCCATCAGGGACCACACAGACCCGCCGACAGCCCGGTGCGTGTTCTGCCTCCCCTCTCCTGTGCCCCCCAGCCTCCCCTCTCCTGTGCCCCCCCAGCCTCCCCTCTCCTCTGCCCCCCCAGCCTCCCCTCTCCTGTGCCCCACCAGCCTCCCCTCTCCTGTGCCCCCCCAGCCTCCCCTCTCCTGTGCCCCCCCATCCTCCCCTTTCCTGTGCCCCCCCAGCCTCCCCTTTCCTGTGCCCCCCAGCCTCCCCTCTCCTGTGCCCCAGCCTCCCCTCTCCTGTGCCCCCCCAGCCTCCCCTTTCCTGTGCCCCCCAGCCTCCACTTTCCTGTGCCCCCCAGCCTCCCCTTTCCTGTGCCCCCAGCCTCCCCTTTCCTGTGCCCCCCAGCCTCCCCTCTCCTGTGCCCCCTGCCTCCCCTCTCCTGTGCCCCCCAGCCTCCCCTATTCTGTGCCCCCCAGCCTCTCCTCTGCCTCCGCTCTTCTCCAGCCTCCGCTCTCCTCTGCCTCCGCTCTTCTCCAGCCTCCGCTCTTCTCCAGCCTCCGCTCTTCTCCAGCCTCCGCTCTCCCCTAGCCTCTGCTCTCCCCTGCCTCCGCTCTCCCCTGCCTCGCTCTCCCCTGCCTCCCCTCTCCCCTGGCCTCCAGCCTCCGCTCTTCTCTGCCCTCCAGCCTCCGCTCTCCTCTGCCCTCCAGCCTCCGCTCTCCTCTGCCCTCCAGCCTTCGCTCTCCTTTGCCCTCCAGCCTCCGCTCTCTCTCTGCCTCCGCTCTCCTCTGCCTCCGCCTCTCTCCTCTGCCCTCTGCTCCCTCCTCTGCCTCCGCCTCCTCCTCTGCCCTCCAGCCTCCGCTCTCCTCTGCCCTCCAGCCTCCGCTCTCCTCTGCCCTCCAGCCTCCGCCTCTCCTGCTGCCCTCCAGCCTCCCCTCTCTCTCCAGCCTCCGCTCTTCTCCAGCCTCCGCTCTTCTCCAGCCTCCGCTCTTCTCCAGCCTCCGCTCTTCTCTAGCCTCCGCTCTTCTCCAGCCTCCGCTCTCCTCTGCCCTCCAGCCTCCGCTCTCCTCTGCCTCCGCTCTCCCCTGCCCTCCAGCCTCCGCTCTCCCCTGCCTCCGCTCTTCTCCAGCCTCCGCTCTTCTCCTGCCTCTGCTCTTCTCCAGCCTCCGCTCTTCTCCAGCCTCCGCTCTTCTCCAGCCTCCGCACTTCTCCAGCCTCCGTTCTCCTCTGACTTCCGCTCTCCCCTGCCCTCCAGCCTCCGCTCTCCCCTGCCTCCGCTCTCCCCTGCCTCCGCTCTCCCCTGCCTCCGCTCTTCCCCTGCCTCCGCTCTTCCCCTGCCTCCTCTCTTCCCCTGCCTCCGCTCTTCTCCAGCCTCCGCTCTCCCTTGCCCTCCAGCCTCCACTCTCCCCTGCCCTCCAGCCTCCGCTCTCCCCTGCCCTCCAGCCTCCGCTCTCCTCCGCCTCCAGCTCCCTCTCCTGCCTCCGCTCTCCTCCCCTCCGCTCTCCCGCCTCCGCTCTCCCTCCCTCAGCCTCCTTCTCTGCCTCCGCTCTCCCTGCCTCCGCTCTCCCCTGCCTCGCTCTCCCCCTGCCTCCGCTCTCCTCTGCCCTCCAGCTCCTCCCTGCCTCCGCTCTCCCTTGCCTCCGCTCTCCTTGCCTCCGCTCTCCCTGCCTCCGCTCTCTCTCCGCCTCCCGCTCTCCCTCTGCCTCCGCTCTCCCTGCCTCCGCTCTCCCCTGCCTCCGCTCTCCCCTGCCTCCGCCTCCCTGCCTCCGCTCTCCTCTGCCCTCCAGCCTTCGCTCTGCCTCTCGCTCTCTCCAGCCTCGCTCTCTCCAGCCTCTGCCCTCCAGCCTCCGCTCTCCCTGCCTCCGCTCCCTCCGCCTCCGCTCTCCTCCTGCCTCCGCCTCCCTAGCCTCCGCTCTCCCCTGCCTCCGCTCTTCTCCGCCTCCGCTCTCCTGCCTCCCTCTCCCCTGCCTCCGCTCTCTCCCTGCCTCCGCTCTCTCCCTGCCTCCGCTCTCTCCTCCGCTCTCCTCTGCCTCCGCCTCCCGCCTCCGCTCTTCCTCTTGCCCTCCAGCCTCCGCTCTCCTCTGCCCTCCAGCCTCTGCTCTCCTCTGCCCTCCAGCCTCCGCTCTCCTCTGCCCTCCGCCTCCGCTCTCCTGCCTCCGCTCTCCCTCCTGCCTCCGCCTCCGCTCTCCTCTGCCCTCCAGCTCCGCTCTCCCTGCCCTCCAGCCTCCGCTCTCCCTGCCTCCAGCCTCCGCTCTCCTCTGCCCTCCAGCCTCCGCCTCCCTGCCTCGCCTCTCCAGCCTCCGCTCTCCCTGCTCTCCTGCCTCCTCCTCCAGCCTCCGCTCTCCCTGCCCCTCCCAGCCTCCGCTTCCTCTGCCTCCAGCTCTCCTGCCTCCTCCTCCAGCCTCTCTCGCTCTCCTCCAGCCTCCGCTCTCTCCAGCCTCCGCTCTCCTCCTCCAGCCTCGCTCTCCCTGCCTCCGCTCTCCTCCTGCCTCCGCCTCCTCTCTCCCTGCCTCCGCTCTCCCTGCCTCCGCTCTCCCTGCCTCCGCTCTCCCTCTGCCTCCGCTCTCCCTTGCCTCGCTCTCCCATGCCTCCGCTTCCTCTCTCCAGCCTCCGCTCTCCCCTGCCTCCCTCTCTCCCCTGCCTCCGCTCTCCCTCCGTCCGCCTCCGCTCTCTCCCTCTCTGCCTCCGCTCTCCCTGCCTCGCTCTCCTGCTCCGCTCTCCCTGCCTCCGCTCTCCCCTGCCTCCGCTCTCTCTCCAGCCTCCGCTCTCCTCTGCCTCCGCTTCTCGCCTCCGCTCTCCTCCTCCGCTCTCCGCTCGTCTCCTCCTGCCTCCGCTTCTCCCCTGCCTCCGCTCTCCCCTGCCTCCGCTCTCCCTGCTCTCCGCTCTCGTCTCCTGCCTCCGCTCTCCCTCTGCCTCCGCTCTCCTCTGCCTCCGCTCTTCTCCAGCCTCCGCCTCTCCTCCTAGCCTCCGCTCTTCTCCAGCCTCCGCCTTCTCCGCTCCGCTCTCCCCTGCCTCCGCTCTCCCCTGCCCCCTCCCCTGCTCTTCCTCTCCCTCAGCCTCCGCTCTCCTCTGCCCTCCAGCCTCCGCTCTCTCCGTCTGCCTCCAGTCTCTCCGCTCTCCTCTCCCTCCAGCCTCCGCTCTCCTCTGCCCTCCAGCCTCCGCTCTCCCTGCCCTCCAGCCTCCGCTCTCCTCTGCCCTCCAGCCTCCGCTCTCCCTTCCTCCGCTCTCCCTGCCTCCGCTCTCCCCTGCCTCCGCTCTCCCCCTGCCTCCGCTCTCCCCCAGCCTCGCTCTCCCCAGCCTCCGCTCTTCTCCAGCATCCGCTCTTCTCTGCCCTCCAGCCTCCGCTCTCCCCTGTCTCTGCTCTCCCCTGCCTCCGCTCTCCCCTGCCTCCGCTCTCCCCTGCCTCCGCTCTCCCCTGCCTCCGCTCTTCTCCAGGCTCCGCTCTTCTCCAGCCTCCCCTCTTCTCCAGCCCTCCCTCTTCTCCAGCCTCCGCTCTTCTCCAGCCTCCGCTCTTCCTCTGCCCTTCAGCCTCCGCTCTTCCTCTGCCTCCAGCCTCCGCTCTCCTCTGCCCTCCAGCCTCCGCTCTCCTCTGCCCTCTAGCGTCCGCTCTCCTCTGCCCTCCAGCCTCCGCTCTCCTCTGCCTCCAGCCTCCACTCTCCTCTGCCCTCCAGCCTCCTCTCTCCTCTGCCCTCCAGCCTCCGCTCTCCTCTGCCCTCCAGCCTCCGCTCTCCTCTGCCCTCCAGCCTCCGCTCTCCCCTGCCTCTGCTCTCCCCTTCCTCGGCTCTCCCCTGCCTCGCTCTCCCTGCCTCAGCTCTCCTCTGCCCTCCAGACTTGCTCTCCTCTGCCCTCCAGCCTCCGCTCTCCTCTGGCCTCCAGCCTCCGCTCTCCTCTGCCCTCCAGCCTCCGCTCTCCTCTGCCCTCCCTAGCTCCGCTTCCTCTGCCTCCGCTCTCCTCTGCCTCCGCTCTCCTCTGCCTCCGCTCTCCTCTGCCCTCCAGCCTCCGCTCTCCTCTGCCCTCCAGCCTCCGCTCTCCTCTGCCCTCCAGCCTCCGCTCTCCTCTGCCCTCCAGCCTCCACTCTCCTCTGCCCTCCAGCCTCCGCTCTCCTCCAGCCTCTGCTCTCCTCCAGCCTCCGCTCTTCTCCAGCCTCCGCTCTCCTCCAGCCTCCGCTCTTCTCCAGCCTCCGCTCTCCTCCAGCCTCCGCTCTCTCCAGCCTCCGCTCTCCTCTGCCTCCGCTCTCCCCTGCCCTCCAGCCTCCGCTCTTCTCCAGCCTCCGCTCCTCTCCAGCCTCCGCTCTCCTCCAGCCTCCGCTCTTCTCCAGCCTCCGCTCTCCTCCAGCCTCCGCTCTTCTCCAGCCTCCGCTCTCCTCTGCCTCCGCTCTCCCCTGCCCTCCAGCCTCCGCTCTTCTCCAGCCTCCGCTCTTCTCCAGCCTCCTCTCTCCGCTCTCCTCTGCCTCCGCTCTCCCCTGCCCTCCAGCCTCCGCTCTCCCCTGCCTCCGCTCTCCCCTGCCTCCGCTCTCCCCTGACCCCTTTCTCCTCTAACCCCTCCAGTTTCTGCCTCCTCCGTCCTCTGCCTCCTCCCTCCTCTGCCCCCTCCAGCCTCTGCCCCCTCCAGCCTCTGCTGCACTCACTGCTGACCACTGAGCCACCGCATTTACTGCTGACCACTGAGCCACCGCACTCACTGCTGACCACTGAGCCACCGCACTCACTGCTGACCACTGAGCCGCCTGTATACACACAATTAATTTCACAGCACTCCCCTATTACTAAATAAACTATATATAGATTCTAGGCTACCCGATTCTTTAGAATCGGGCCACCATCTAGTTAATAATAAAAATAATAATAATTATTATAATAAAATGTATAATGCTAAACTGACCCCTGATTTTATAGGGAATAAAAAGTAAATTAATCTTCTTAAGTCTAACTGTAAATGGACTAAACAATAAACTTAACCACAGCAAATCTTATACAATTAGGTCCTAACAGAAGAACGTCCATATATTTTTGGTCCCAATGAGGGCGTGTGTTCCCTTGGAAAACAATGATACCTCTATCCCTAAATGTGTTCGAACTTAAACAGGGCTAGTTCCTATGTAGATGTGTCCTTTCTCCTGGTTCAAACTTGATACTACCCCAACATATTAACTTTCTGTGATTCCAGTGTTACTAGTGATGAGCGAGTACCAAAATGCTCGGGTGCTCGATGCTCTGGCCGAGCATCCCAAGGTACTCGTGTACTCGGCCCGAGCACCGAGCCCAATGTTATCCTATGGGAGACCCGAGTATTTTTATGAAATGACCCCCGGTAGCATGTAGAAACCCTAAAAATGTCACAAAAGTCTCAGAAGAGTGCTCAAATGACATGGCAACAGCATGGGAAAGACCCCTGTAAGCATTTCTCACTCAAAAGTCACAGCTGTGAACAATGTTGTTCGAGTTTTACGCCATTTTTACGAACTCACCAGAAAACCTTCCAAAATGACACCAAAAAGAATTTTCAAGCGGAAATGTTAAGGGCACATACCCAATAGTGAGATAGGGCTGGTGTATGTTACTTTTTGTGATTGCATGAAAGATTTTACGTTAAAGTATTGTGTGGCACTCCGATGTCCCTGAGAAGAGAAGTACATGAAGGCCTCTTGACATAATGTGCCCATTTTGAGGAAGTGGGTCTATTGTAGTATTTTCCTTTGCCAGGGCAGTCCAAAATTGGGAGGTTCACCAATGCCCCTGGATAGAGACGTGCATGAGGGCCTGTAAACCTGAAGTGCCCATTGTAAGGAAGTGGGTGTATTGTATTATAGCCCTTTGCCAGGGGAGCCAAAAATTGGGAGGCTCCACATTGTCCCTGGATAGAGACGTGCATGAGGGCCTGTAAACCTGAAGTGCCCATTGTAAGGAAGTGGGTGTATTGTTGTATAGCCCTTTGCCAGGGCAGCCAAAAATTGGGAGGCTCCACATTGTCCCTGGATAGAGACGTGCATGAGGGCCTGTAAACCTGAAGTGCCCATTGTAAGGAAGTGGGTGTATTGCAGTATAGCCCTTTGCCAGGGCAGCCAAAAATTGGGAGGCTCCACATTGTCCCTGGATAGAGACGTGCATGAGGGCCTGTAAACCTGAAGTGCCCATTGAAAGGAAGTGGGTGTATTGTAGTATAGCCCTTTGCCCGGGCAGCCAAAAATTGGGAGGCTCCACATTGTCCCTGGATAGAGACGTGCATGAGGGCCTCAAAACATTATTCCCATTGCAAAGGAGCGGGTCTCCTGTCGTTGTAATGCCCATTGTGAAAGAATGGGAGAAAAAATTTACCACAGGGGGTATACATGAAACAATGGCCTAACTTTTGTAATGGTCATAATGGAGGCGCATGAGGAGAAGGAGGAGCAGTCCAGCGATTAGCCAAAGTCTAGAAGTGTGTACCCATGGGGGAGTGGAGGCACATGGCAAATTCCCAAACAAAATTTAAATTCCGCTCTCATTTGCTGGTAGTGTGGTGAAGTCTGGCCCAATCCAACCCTTGTTCATCTTCCTCAGAGTCAGTCTGTCAGCATTTTCAGTTGACAGGTGGGTGCATTTATCAGTAATTATTCCACCTGCTGCACTAAAAACACGCTCTGACAAAACGCTGGCCGCAGGGCAGGCCAGGACTTCCAAGGCGTAGAGAGCCAATTCATGCCACGTGTCCAGCTTGGATATTCAATAATTGTAAGGCACAGAGGAATGTCGGAGTACAGTTGTTCGGTCTGCAAGGTACTCCTTCAGCATCTGGGCAAACTTACCATTTCTTGTGGCACTACCCCACACCTCAGGGGCTGTGGTATGTGAGGGGCTGAGAAAACTGTCCCACATCTTAAAGACTGTTCCCCTACCTCTGGCAGATTGGACTTGTGCCCCTCTCGGCCGTACGCCTTGGTTGTCCACCGATTCCTGAGCTATGCCGTTAGCGTTTTGTGAGGGGAATGCTTTACCTACTTCCGCGACTATGGCCTTCTGGAACTGCTGCATTTTGGCTGACCTCTCCGCCTCAGGAATAAGAGACATAAAGTTCTCCTTGTAGCGTGGGTCTAACAGTGTTACCAACCAGTAATGATTGTCGGCCAAGATGTTCTTAACGCGAGGGTCACGAGCCAGGCAGCTTACCATAAAGTCAGCCATGTGCGCCAGACTCTTAACAGCCATCACTTCAGTGTCCTGACCAACACGATGACTGAACACGCTGTCCTCCTCCTCCTCCTCATCCTCCTCCTCTTGTCCCCTGTCCTCTGGCCAGCCACGCTGAACCGAGGGTATGACTGGTGTGCATGTCATATCCTCAATTTGGCCGGAGAGTTGCTCCATGTCTTCATCCTCCTCCTCCTCGTCATAGTCCTCCACTGCATGTTGTGATGAGATGAGGCTGGGCTGTGTGTTATCACCCACACACACTACTGTATCTTGCTCCAACTCATCGCGCTCCGCCTGCAATGCATTATGTTTGTTTTTGAGCAGAGACCATTTTAGAAGGCAGAGAAGCGGTATGGTGATGCTAATAATGGCGTCATCACCGCTCACCATCTTGGTGGAGTCCTCAAAGTTTTGGAGGACAGTACATAGGTCGGACATCCATCTCCACTCCTCAGGTGTTATGTGTGGAGTTTGACCCATTTCCCGACGGCTTAGGTGATGCAGGTACTCAACAACTGCCCTCTTCTGCTCACAAATCCTGACCAACATGTGCAGAGTTGAATCCCAATGCATGGGGACATCACACACCAGTCTGCAAACGCCGCTGAAAGCCGGCAAGGCCGGCTGAAGCAGTAGGTGACTTTCGAAAATGTGCAGACAGGCGGCAAACTGTTACGAGCAGATCAGACAGCTCTGGGTATGATTTTAGAAACCGCTGAACCACGAGGTTGAGCACATGGGCCACGCATGGAACATGTGTCAGCTGGCCTCGCCTCAAAGGCGCCACCAGGTTCCGGCCATTGTCGCACACGACCTTTCCTGGCTTTAGGTTCAGAGGTATGAGCCAGTGATCTGCCTGCTGCTTCAGAGCTGTCCACACCTCTTCTGCATTGTGGAGTTTGTCACCTATGCATATTAGCTTCAGCACAGCCTGTTGCCGCTTCGCCGAGGCAGTGCTGCAGTGCTTCCTGCTTGGGACTGGTGTGAAGGGTAAAGTGGATGAGGATGCGCAGGAGGAGGAGGCTGAGGAGCATGACATTCCGGAGCTGTAGAGTGTGGGTGAAACCCGGACTGAGGTAGGGCCTGCAATCCTTGGTGTGGGAAGGACGTGTTCCGTCCCTCGCTGAGACTGGGTCACAGCTTCCACAATATTAACCCAGTGTGCCGTCACCAAGATGTACCGGCCTTGCCCACAAGCACTTTTCCACGTGTCTGTGGTTAGGTGGACTTTGGCTGAAACAGCGTTGTTCAGGGCACGTGTGATGTTTTGTGACACGTGGTTATGTAATGCGGGGACGTCACACCGGGAGAAATAGTGGCGGCTGGGGACCGAGTAACGTGGGACAGCTGCCGCCATCAGGTCGCGGAATGCTTCCGTCTCCACCAGCCTAAAAGGCAGCATTTCCAGCACAAGCAGTCGGGAAATATTAGCATTTAGAACTGTGGCATGTGGGGCTTTGGCAGCGTATTTGCGCCTGCTTTCAAAAGTTTTGTGCATGGATAACTGAACGCTGCGCTGGGATAAGGATGTGCTTGATGATGGTGTTATTTGTGCGTGGGCAACTACAGGTGCAGGGCAGGAGGCTTGTTCGCATGCAGCATCGACAGGGGATTGGCTCGCACGCACACCACCCGAAGACGTAGCAGTGACATCAGCAAGCACTGCTCCTCGACTCTGTTGTACATCCCACAAAGTCGGGTGCTTGGCTGACATGTGCCTGATCATGCTGGTGGTGGTCAGGCTGCTAGTTTTGGTACCCCTGTTGATGCTGGCATGGCAGGTGTTGCAAATGGCCTTTTTAGAATTATCTGGAGCCAACTTAAAAAACTGCAAGACTCGGGAAGACCTAACATTTGTACAGGCACCTTGTGTCGTGTTGTTGTTCCGGGAAACGGTTGCCTGACTTCAGCCTGGGGCCACCACCCTACTTCTTACTGCCTGTTGTGATGCTAAGCCTCCCTCCCCCTTTGCACTGCTGTCCTCGCTCTGCATCTCCTCCTGCCAGGTTGGGTCAGTTACTGGATCATCCACTACGTCGTCTTCCTCTTCGGCACCCTGCTCCTCCTTCTGACTTCCTGGCAATCGTGTCTCATCATCGTCCACCCATGTTGAGACACGTTTCCACCGTTGCCTTCGTGAGATCGTGGCTGCTCAAATATTTGGGCATCGGTACATACGCTCTCCTCATGACCCACTTCAACAGGTGCTGGCTAGAGGCCAGAATGTGCGAATGGATACGTGAACAGCTCTTCAGAGTGTCCAAGTGTGGGATCAGTAATGTCCGTGGATGTGTACTCGTCCTGGTGGTAGGAAGGAGGGTCAGGTTGTGGAATGTCCGGTGCAGTATCACGGCTACTGACACTTGACCGTGTGGAAGACAGGGTGTTTGTGGTGGTGCCAATCTGACTGGAAGCATTATCCGCTATCCAACTAACAACCTGTTGACACTGGTCTGGGTTGAAGAGCGGTGTACTGCTGCGGTACCCAAGAATTTGGGACAGGACGTGCGAGCGAGTAGATGTGGCCCTTTGTTGTGGCGAAATTAAAGTTTGCACACGACCTCGGCCTCTGCCTGTACCACCATCACGTCCACTTCCTTGTCCCTTTCCAAAGCCCTTGCGCATTTTCAATGCTGTGCTGACGGTACACAGCTAAATGAAGGCGTCCCAACAGACGGGTTTTACCTGGACAATCAGATTATAGCTATTGCTACCAGCTTTTTAAGAGCGACAATTAGAGATTAAGTCAGACACAGACGGAGACGTGTATTCACTCTACTTGTGCGTTATATCCTAGTTTGTACAAAACATACAAAAGTGCACCCGTACGCTGCCACCAACAGGCACACACTTGTGGTTTGTAAATGCACGCACTAAAAACCTAACAGCTTTTTGGAGCGAGAATTAGTGAGAAGTCTGACACTATCACGTGCTGCTGACGTGTATTATTCACTGTACCTGTGTGTTATATCCTAGTTTGTGCAAAACACACAAAAGTGCACCCATACGCTGCCACCGACGGGCACACACTTGCGGTTTTTAAATGCACGCACTAAGAACCTAACAGCTTTTTAGGAGCGAGAATTAGTGAGAAGTCTGACACTATCACGTGCTGCTGACGTGTATTACTCACTGTACTTGTGCGATATATCCTAGCTTGTGCAAAACACACAAAAGTGCACCCGTACGCTGCCACCAACGGGCACACACTTGCACTTTGTAAATGCACGCACTAAGAACCTAACAGCTTTTTAGGAGTGAAAATTAGTGAGAAGTCTGACACCATCACATGCTGCTGACGTGTATTATTCACTGTATTTGTGCGTTATATCCTAGTTTGTGCAAAACACACAAAAGTGCACCCGTACGCTGCCAACGATGGGCACACACTTGCGGTTTGTAAATGCACGCACTAAGAACCTAACAGCTTTTTAGGAGCGAGAATAAGTGAGAAGTCTGACATCATCAGGTGCTGTGCAGACGTGTATTATTAACTGTACTTGTGCGTTATATCCTAGTTTGTGCAAACACACAAAAGTGCACCCGTACGCTGCCACCGACGGGCACACACTTGCGGTTTGTAAATGCACGCACTAAGAACCTAACAGGTTTTTAGGAGCGAGAATTAGTGAGAAGTCTGACACTATCACGTGCTGCTGACGTGTATTATTCACTGTATTTGTGCGTTATATCCTAGTTTGTGCAAAACACAAAAGTGCACCCGTACGCTGCCACCGACGGGCACACACTTGCGGTTTTTAAATGCACGCACTAAGAACCTAACAGCTTTTTAGGAGCGAGAATTAGTGAGAAGTCTGACACTATCACGTGCTGCTGACGTGTATTATTCACTGTACTTGTGCGTTATATCCTAGTTTGTGCAAAACACACATAAGTGCACCCGTACGCTGCCACCGACGGGCACACACTTGCGGTTTTTAAATGCACGCACTAAGAACCTAACAGCTTTGTAGGAGCGAGAATTAGTGAGAAGTCTGACACTATCAGGACTGTTTTAGACTGTGTACACTAGCCCCAGATATGATGAAGGCCGGTATACTGTTACTAGGAATTGCTATATACCTTGCCTGCCTGCCTAAAGCTACAATAGTCCTGAGAAGGACTGTTGTGGTCACTAGAAAGCCTGTACTCCGACCTGGCTATACCCGCCCTGCTTGCCTGCCTATATCCACCTAGATTAGTCCTGAGAAGGACTGTTGTGGTCACCAGTTTGCAGCCCTGCAAAACTCTCCCTGATTCAGCAGACACTCTCCCTGCACTGACTGTCTGAATTGCTGTGTGCAGAGCACAGCGCGGCCGGGTCTTATAAAGACTCAGTCACGCTGCGCGGCCGGCCAATCACTGCAATTCTACAACTAACAGGGCTGTGGCATTGCAGTGGTCAGCCAGCCAATCCCTGCATGTGGGCTGGCTCTCTAAAGAGCGCCAACATGCATGGATGAGGACCACGAGCACAGCACGAGTATCGCGAGACTACTCGGTACTCGCCGAGTAGCCCGAGTACAGTGATACTCGTGCGAGTAGTTACAAGCGTACTCGCTCATCACTAAAGGTACCTTTACACGCCGCTACAGGATGGTGGAAACAACCGGGTGCTTCACGTGCACGAGCACGCACAAACGATTGAAAACAGTACCCGCACCACCTTTACACACCGCAACAAGGTGCGCTACAGTAGGTTACATCTATCTCTGGATACACCGCCGGGTGCCACAAGTTACCTTCTGTAGCTTACCTTACCTCATTTACACGCCACTACAGAGGGTAATATGGGAGGACCTGGTGCAGCTGGAACAACACATAGGCGTGCCAGAATTGTGGATTACGAGAATTTCGTACGCTGATAGGACAACGCAATAGCATCATGATTGGCCAGCCAGCGCAGGAGGCTGACTAATACATGACGCTCGAGCAATTGTGTAGTGTGACTGGTCAGCTCCTTAAATATGCCACCCTATGCAGCGACTACCTATCGTAACGCAGGAGCTTCCTCCAATGATCGCTGAAAGGGGGCGGTTTCCCGGAGCCTGTGTCACGCCCCAGGTAGATAGCAAGGTGTCGAAACAACCCTCTTGTTCCTTATTTACACGCCGATACAGGCCGCTACCATCGCCTAGAAATCAACCTGTTTTAGAGCACTGTATTTGGGGCATAGATATTAACTAATGTGTGCTCTACATTGTCAATTTTACCTATAAGTATTAAGAAGCAGCCATCGTCATCCGAAATCAGGTTTAGCTTTTCAAATTATAGAGTCTTTAATAATAATGGCCAACCCTGATTTTTTTTTCTTGTTGGAGGCTAGGAAAATGTGGCGGTAGTTTTTGTTGGAGAATTTTGGGAGGTTGTCTATAGAGAATTTTGTCTCTTGGAGACCAGCGATATCAACGTCAAGTTTTTTTTAGGTCTTTCCATATCATGAATCTCTTTTGTGGCGAGTTAAGGCCTTTGACGTTATAAGACATGAATTTTTTATCCATATTCATATTTCTGCTTATGAATAGGTGAACCCGCTGTCCATTTAGTGGGTATGTGGGAGGGGGGTAGATAAGGGTAACTTATTTGGGGATATAAGTCCAGAAGTAACATTTCTCAAAAGTAAAAAAACAAACAAAAAGTGAACAATTGAACAGTTGGGTGACTAGCACTTGTAACTATTTAACAGATGGGACGGCAGAAGAATTATGTCGTTGACAAACTTCCGTGTGGGGCTTAAGGTTCAGCCCATGTGCCTAGGCTGGGACCTTCATTTATTAAATAGAGTTCGAGTTGTTGGACTCATTGACTCAGGTATCCGATATGAGGAGATCCTTTAAAGTTTTAAGACCAGTTGCAGCATCGTCTATTATGACAAATTTTTTATTATAAGTGAAGGAGACATTAGTGCTGGGTCGGCCCCATCAATAGGGAATCTGTTTCTTTTGAAGAACGTCCGTTATTGGTTTCAACGCCTTCCTTTTAAGCAATGTTTCCTGTGAGACATCCTGAAATACCTTGATTTTCTCAAAGGGGGTGGGAAGAGCTTGATTGTTCCACAGGAAAGTGGTTGGTAGCTCCCTTGTCTGGTAGAAGGAAAATGTAACGATTACATCTCGAGGTACGTTGTTCGGTAATCAGGGTGGCTTTGGGAGTCGGTGGGCTCTCTCTAGGGAGTATTGAACATCAGGCAGGGCAGGGAGCGTCATTTTTAGCATGGTTTTGAATGTACTTCATGAGTTCTGGGTTTTTAACTTTTTCCGGAATGCCTCTGAACTTGAGATTATTCCAGCAGTCCCTATCTTCCCTGTCTGTCAGTTTGTCTTTGAGATGCAAAAATTCTTTTGGACGAAGTGCTTTAATGTCCGCGCTGCTGCTATAGGGTCAAAAGAACCAAGACACAGGAATGTCTGTTTCA
Organism: Allobates femoralis; assembly: GCA_033576535.1. Taxonomy (NCBI): domain Eukaryota; kingdom Metazoa; phylum Chordata; class Amphibia; order Anura; family Aromobatidae; genus Allobates; species Allobates femoralis. Next base: position 149,455,386 of record JARQOC010000011.1, on the reverse strand, counting down.
GCTCAGGCCTTTATTTTCCAATAAAAATAAAGGCCTGAGCTGATCCAGACATTCCTGCGTCTTGGTTCTTTTGACGCTATAGCAGCAGCGCGGACATTAAGGCACTTCGTCCAAAATAATTTTTGCATCACAACCACATTTTCCTGTGGGAGTGTGGTCCCTGCAGCAGCTGCCATAACGCTTTTCTACCAGTTGTGGGTTATCACAACTAACAAAGGTGAGCAATTCCACATCGCAAAGTGAAAGTGTTTATTTGAGATAAGACCACTATATGCGCATTCTTTTTTCTACAGTTTGTCTTTGAGGAATTTGATTTCATTCTTCATCTGGTCATGCTCTTGTTTTGTAATCTTATGGTACATTTACACGCAGCCACAGGAAGGTAGACACCGCCAGGCATCTGACACAATTGTGCCTGTTGCCATGAAAACACCACGATGTGGCGGCGTGTAATTCAGGCATTTCCTTCCTGTGTCTTGCAGAACTGCAAGACACAGGAGGGAAATGCCTGAATTACACGCCGCCACATCGTGGTGTTTTCATGGCAACAGGCACAATTGTGTCCGATGCCTGGCAGTGTCTACCTTCTTGTGGCTGCGTGTAAATGTACCATCACTGTTGTCTTGTAAGGCCAGTGTAGCTCTTTCATGTCTATCTGTTCTAGAAACTAAGGTGGCCATTGAGTAGCTCATATCGTCAAACTGCTCTGAAAAGTCGTCCTTCAAGGCTTTCTTCAGAGCAGAAAAGAGACTAACAAAAAAATCCTTGTCCATGGGACGGTTGACATTAAAGTTTGGTAGGGGATCTACCTCCGATTCCTCTTTTCTAGAGCGTCATCTGGCTGGGCTTTTAAATTTAGTTTCGTCGTCTGAGTCTATTATGTCTCTGTTGCCAGCACCTGGTTTTGGTTTCGTTGGGGTCTCCCTATCTTTGCGTTTGTTGAGTGACTGCGAGCTTTCTAGTATCATCGGATCGTCGGTTGAGTCATCACGTATTTTTTGTGAGCCAGTCCCCGTATCTATCTCCTCTCCTCCCTCCATGTTCTTGGGACATTAATCTGTTTGGGATACTTTTGATGTTTGTTTATCTTTTATAGGTTCGGCATTAAGTTCAGTGGAAGATGATTTATTTTGGGAGTTCTTGATTTTGAAAGGCATTTTGCTTTATCAAGTATAATAGGATTTTTCTGCTAAAATAGAGTGCCGACTACAAAGCTGGAGTAGGAACCTAACCACAATTTTTAGTTGTGGGTATGATTTTAAAGAGGGTAGTGTTAGATCAGGTGCAAGGCAGGCGGACAATGCTAGGTGCTATTTCTCTCTTATAAAGGGCAACTTATAGACTAGTTTCACGCTGACTGGACAGTGCACGTACTAGAACAGTGAAACTTCAAAGGGACTTGACTCTAAAGATACAGTTAACCACAAACCTATCTAGTAATGTTAACACAATCTTAGTTGTTATACAATATTGATATCACTACAATATTATGTTAGTTAAATATATGAATATCTGAGAAAAGACTGAAACATAAACATAACACAAATTTAAAGGATATATTTCTTTGGGCTTTGGTCTTCTTTTCTTCTTTTCTGCGAGTGCGTCGGAGGCCCGCCGACCTCACTTGCTTGATGATGTCGAGAATCCCATGACAAGTCCTTATGCCACAGGGGATGGCTTTAAAGCGTATAACGCTGTGGAGGAGTAGCTGTATAAATTATAGATCACAATAAACCAGTGTGGTGATAGCAGATGGTGACCTTTTTGTCTGCAAAAGGATGTGAATAGAGGAAGGTTTTGTTCTTTGTTTTATTCTATGTCAGTAGTAGCTGCTTTGGCTTTTAAATGCAGAATACAGTCCAGTTGCTGAATCTGGGGATTTGACCTTAAAAACTATAATCCCCGTCGCTTTGGCACAGGCAAGCAGCTCTAAGAAAAAGCCTACAAGGAGCAGTAGCAGGCCGTGATTTTTTGGGGAGAAGTTTCCAATGAGAATTATAGTATAGAGATTTATTTGAGCTGTAGTACTAACATTTGGCCACAAGATGGCAGTGTGTGACCACAACTTCTTGTTAGTGAAGCATGCGCCCTTATCCTTGGAGTGTGATGTCAGCAGGATGAGATGCGGCCTGGGGAAGATGTGCCTCTCCGCCTCTTATACTGCAGAATGGCTACTACAAATAGTCCCCCCCTCCACAATCTGCCGGGCACTGAGATTCCCCATTGGGCTAGCAGGACAAGGCAGTGAGGGGGACGCTCCTTACAGAGGTATCACTCTCTGTACTCTCACCAGTGTCTCTCTTCACAAAATACGGTATCCGTCAGCAGTCCCTCACCTCAGCCTGGGACGATGCCTCCGGGGCTCCCGACAGGCAAACCACTGCAGGACCTAGCGGTTACCCCACCAGAATGACAGGTCCGCTCCCCCTCAGCAATCTCCTCCCGATCCGTCCCCCGCTGTCAACAATCAGGCTCCAGAGGGTGAACAGCCGGCCAGGGAAGAACAGCAGCACCAACGGAGAAGCAGCAGCTCCAGCAATTCAGAGTCACCTGCAATCTTGACCAGGTGAGAGGGAAAGTGCGGGGCAGGGGCGATACGGTGATATGCTCCTCACCAGGGGTGGTCTCAGCTGCCCAGGGCTCCGTCACAACAGTTCCCACTAGCTTGTAAGATGGCGCCCAAAGAGGTCCTATAGATCTCCTCATGCCGCATGTGGGTAGCAGACACTTTGATCTTGCACCCGAGTGGATCAGTGTAATCCTGGGAGTTTAGGCAATGTGGTCCAGTTGATTTAGTTGAGGTTTTGAACCATGGAAGGGACAAAACTCTGTTGCTTAAATATGGGCACAGGAGGTTTAAGGGAATGCGTCCTACATGGAGCTGTAGCAGGCCATGCCTCCTATTCAAGAGCATTTTAATAAATGACATTCTTTGTTTTTCCTTCCGGTGCAAAGATAAACAGATTTTTGGCAGTTCCAACTCTTGAACAGGCCACATGGAAGGGGCAAAGTTATGTATACACACATACATCCATGAGGGGGCAGGGATATAAAAGAGGCAGAACAATGAAGAGGCAAGGCTATGTAGAGAGAGCAGGGTTAAAAAGGAGGGAGAGCTGTAAAGGTGTGGAGCTATGTTGAGGGCCAGAGCTATAAAGTGGTGGGGCTATGTGAAAGGGGTGAGGCTATATAGGAGGCAGAGCTATAAAGGGGTGGGACTATGTGGAGCGGCAGTGCTATGAAAGGTGTAACATTTCCCTGACATTAAGAATTTCAGGCTTAATGCCAGCTGGCAATACAAAGCTGGCTCTAACCCCTTATTACCCAGTTTGCCAGGAATGCACTATGGATTGTGCCAATTTCTGGGGCCGCTGCAGGCTGCTATCCTTTAACATTGGGGGCTTAATAATGATCATCCCTCACTTCGCTGAGAATACCATCCCTCAGCTGCCCAGTTTTACCTTGGCTGGCAATTTAAAATAGGACAAAGCTTTTCTTTTTAAACACTATTTTGCCAGGTTGGTTTGCCATACACTAATGTGTATGACAGGAATCTCCAGGCCTCAATGGCCTCTAACAGGTCCTGTTTTCAGAAACTCCTTAGTATTGCACAGGTGATAATTGCATCACCTGCACTGGTGATAATTCCAACCGCAGTGCAATACTAAGGAAATCCTGAAAACATTACCTGTTGGTGGGCCTTGAGGCCTGGAGTTCCTTACCCCTGGTGTATGACAACCAATCACAAACACCATCCAGATTGTGCAAATGCAGTCTTATTTCACCAGCCAATCATAGAAGCTCTAACAGGGTATGGCCGACTGTGATACCTGTTGCCGTTCAATAAAGTGAATATGCATGAAGGTTCATGGGTGGGACGTGAGAGGGAGAGCGAACACGGAAGCAAGTAAATAAGCATTGGGAGACTGGTAAGATGATCTGTTTGTGTTTGTGTGTGCTTGGCAACTTTTGGACACCTTTCAAGGTGTTTTCTACGTGTTTCATGTTGCTTGCCATTGATTTCAATTGAGTTCGAAAGGTTTGGAGAACTGTTTGTCAAATAATTCATCAAACAGCCCACATTCAACAAACCCAATCAAATTTGAACACTCAGGCGTTCACTCATCTCTACTGGCAATCATTGGTTTAAGGCAAAAAAAGGCCTTTTTAGGGGAAATTGAAGGATTTGGCAATCATTGGTTAGAGAACAAACAAAGCCTTTTTATGGGAAACTGAAGGATTTTGCAAACACTGCTTTGAGGCAAAAATTACTTTTTAATACAAAATGAAGGATTTGGCAATCACTGGTTAAAGGCAAAAATGCTTTTTTAGATGAAACTGAAGGATTTGGCAATTGCTAGTAAAAAAATCCTTTTTGGGGGAAATTGAAGGATTTAGAAATCACTGGTTAGAGGCCAAACACAGCTTTTTTATGGGGAAACAGAAGGATTTTGAAATAACTGCTTTGAGGCAAAAAATGCACTCATTGGTTAGAGGAAAAAAAAACCCGCCTTTTTAGTACAAATTAAAGGATTTCACAATCACAATTATAGCCTTTTTATGGGAAACTGAAGGATTTTGCAATCACTGCTTTGAGGCCAAACACAGCCTTTTTAGGGGAAACACTAAAATGTGCCAATCATTTGGTGTATATGTAAAAAATGCAGCTATTGTAATGCACATAAATTTAGTAATCACACTTGTTCTCAGCAAAAAATGTTTATGTCCGGATGGACGTTCTAGCCCTCCTATTCTATCTAAGAGTGATCGAGTATCTAGCTAGATATTTGTGTAACACCGATGGAGCAGCCCGGAGCAGCTGAGAGCTGCAGCATCACTGTCCTTAACCACTAACACCCTGTAAATGGCAACGACGGCATATGGCCGCTTCTTATATCCTGAAGGACATGTTACTTTAGCAAGCAGTGAAACAAGCCAGCCAATGACACAAGCCCTTGTGTCTTCAACTGTGGATGTTTTATGCACCCTTATTGGCTGCCAACTATGGACATTCACACAGAAAATGCAGGGGAAAAAAGGAGTATACCACTCCTTTGACCTCTCCCCAACCTCTCACCTCATAACCCATGTCCCGCCCACTATCCTACACTGACAGAAGGTAGAAGAAAATCATGACTTAGGCTACTTTCACATAATGATTTTTTAAAATCCGATGCTGTCCGATATAAATCGGACAGCATCGGATTCTTCTGATGCCTGGAATCGGATGCCAAATAGGCATCCGATTCCGACATTTTATCTGATGCCCGCCCTCACCTCGCTCCCTGTCAGCTGTCATCAGCTGTCTCTCCCCCGGTGCTCCATAGCGCTCCCCCCTTCTCCCTTTGTCATCAATTGCGCTCTCCCCGTCTTCCATTGCGCTCCCCTCCTCCCCTCTTGTCCTCCATTGCGCTCCCCCTCCTCCCCTCTTGTCCTCCATTGCGCTCCCCCTCCTCCCCTCTTGTCCTCCATTGCGCTCCCCCTCATCCCCTCTTGTCCTCCTCTCCTCCTCTCCTTTTGTCCTCCTCTCCTCCTCTTGTCCTCCTCTCCTCCAATCTTTTCTCACCTATCCACGACTCCTGCACAGTCCCGCGCGTCTCCCGATGTCTTGCTGTTCTGTGCTGACAGGACCTTGCGTGACGTCACAATCACATGACTGCCGGTTATTGGTTACTGGCAGTCATGTGATTGTGACATCACGGCAGGTCCTGTCAGCACAGACAGCAAGACACCTGGAGACACGGGAGACGCCGGGGGCCTTGTGGACAGGTGAGCATAGTTTTTTTTTTTTAATTAACCCCTTCATTTACTTTTAGGAGCTATTTTAGTGTACTGAGCATGCTCAGTACACTAAAATCGGGTCCGAGGAGACATCAAATGTTTCCTCGAACCCTGCTCCATAGGGCCCCATGTCAAATTGATCTGGTCAAATCGGATGTGCACTAAATGCCATCCGATTTGGTCCGATCCGAGTTTGTCCGATTTTATTTTCGGTGCAAAAATCGGAGCATGCTCCGATTTTTGCACCGATAAAAAATCGGACAGAATCGGATCGGACCAAATCGGATGGCATTTAGTGCACATCTGATTCGGTCCGATGCCCATAGGGCTGCATGGAGGCAAATATCGTTCTGATGCTGTCCGATTTTTATCGGACAGCATCGGAACTGATAAAATCGTAGTGTGAAACCAGCCTTAAATGTAGTAGTGCTTTTTTTATACAATCAATTAATGAACAAAGCTGCTTTTACCTTTTATTTGTTAAATTGCTCAGGTTTCCAATAACAAACCAAATCTGCAATGTTCATGCTGAAATTGGCTGTTTATGGAAAGTTCGCTCATCTCTACTCTGAACCCACTATAGTTCAGCTATTTCCTTCTCAATCACAGGAACCAAAATTGTACACAGTATTTTAAGTGTGGTCGAACTAGTGACTTGTATGGAGATAAAACTATGTTCTTCTCATGAGCAATTATGCCTCTTTTAATGCATCCCTTTGTTTTATTTGCCTTGCTAGCAGATTCCTGACACTGGTCAGAGAAGTTGAGTTTGCCATCCATCGGTACACCCAAATTATTTTCAGTGACAGTTTTATCCAGTGTTTTACAATTATGTAAATAACTAGCTGTGAGCCCGATGCAAATGCATCGGGATTCTAGAACGTGCATTAATTTGATTATAGTAGTTATAGCTACTTTTTGGGGAGTCCAATACTTTTTTTGGGGGGTCCAATACTTTTTGGGGGGGTCCAATACTTATTGGGGCGCGTTCAATGCTTTTTGGGGTGCGTTCAATACTTATTGGGGCGCGTTCAATGCTTTTTGGGGCGCGTTCAATGCTTTTTGGGGCGTGTTCAATACTTTTTGGGGGGCGTTCAATACTTATTGGGGTGTGTTCAATACTTTTTGGGGCGCGTTCAATACTTTTTGGGGCGCGTTCAATACTTATTGGGGTGCGTTCAATACTTTTTTGGGCGCGTTCAATACTTATTGGGGTGTGTTCAATACTTATTGGGACGCGTTCAATACTTTTTGTGGCGCGTTCAATACTTTTTGGGGCGCGTTCAATACTTATTGGGGTGCGTTCAATACTTTTTGGGGCGCGTTCAATACTTATTGGGGTGTGTTCAATACTTATTGGGGTGTGTTCAATACTTATTGGGACGCGTTCAATACTTTTTGGGGCGCGTTCAATACTTATTGTGACGCGTTCAATACTTATTGGGGTGTGTTCAATACTTATTGGGGTGCGTTCAATACTTTTTGGGGCGCGTTCAATACTTATTGGGGTGTGTTCAATACTTTTTGGGGCGCGTTCAATACTTATTGTGACGCGTTCAATACTTATTGGGGTGTGTTCAATACTTTTTGGGGCGCGTTCAATACTTTTTGGGGCGCGTTCAATACTTATTGGGGTGCGTTCAATACTTTTTGGGGCGCGTTCAATACTTATTGGGGTGCGTTCAATACTTTTTGGGGTGCGTTCAATACTTATTGGGGTGTGTTCAATACTTTTTGGAGTGCTTTGCTGGGCTAAACCTGAATGGTGCACAGGGGGTTAATCACATGTCAGGTCTGTGTGTGAGTGAAGATGTGCTGATTGACTCACTGGGTTGCAGCTGGGAGTGAGTAGGCTGGATAGGAACCTGCCAGGTGTCTGAGTGAGGAGAGGACGATTCAGAAGTGCAGAGCACTGACATGTGAAGAGGTGCTGGAAGTGATCCGTCCTCAGTGGGTAAGTGATGGGAGCCTACCTGCTGATGTGTGCATGGCAGCCAGTGTCCAAGGGCCAGGCGGTCACAGCTGACTTTGGGACATTGAGGGGGGGGGGGGGGGCTGTGCGGCCATTGAGGGGGGAGGGGGGGGGGTCTGTGCGGGCATTGAGGGGGGGGGGTCTGTGCGGCCATTGAGGGGGGGGGGTCTGTGCGGCCATTGAGGGGGGGGGTCTGTGCGGCCATTGAGGGGGGGGGTCTGTGCGGCCATTGGGGGGGGGAGTCTGTGCGGCCATTGGGGGGGGGTCTGTGCGGCCATTGGGGGGGGTCTGTGCGGCCATTGAGGGGGGGGGTCTGTGCGATGATGATGATGATGATGATGATGATGATCATCTGTCATAGTGACTCGCAATGCTTGCACTACCCAGCGACTCGCATGGATCCCCATTCAAAGTATAAGGGGACTTGCGGCGGCTGACGTAGCGACTCGCAATGGCCTCGCGGCCATTGCTCGCACTACACAGCGAGTCGCAATGAATCCCCATTGAAAGTATAGTGGGACGTGCGGCAGCTGAGGTAGCGACTCGCAATGGCCTCGCGGCCATTGCTCGCGCTACCTCAGCGGTAAATCGCTAACTTTGTAGCCGACCCTCTGGTGACATAGCCACGGCGATTTCGGGGGCCGACACAAAAATGCCTACGGCAATTATAGAGTAGATTATACATTTTATTTCCTCTGCCCAAGTGCATGACTACATTTATCCACATTAAATTTCAATTGCCATTTCTCAGCCCAAGCTTCCAACTTACATATATCCTCCTGTATATAAAATTGTCTTCCTCTGTATTGATTACCCTGTGGAGTTTCGCATCATCTGCATATATTGAAATTCTATGTTGTATGCCCCCAACAAGGTCATTAATAAATATAAAAAGAAGATCTAATACTGTCCCCTGTTGTACCCCACTGTTAACTGTGATCAATCTGAGTATGTGCCATTAATAACCACCTTTTGTTTCCTACCACTGAGCCAGTTTTAACCCAGTTACACATTTTCTTCTATTGCTATTATTCTCATTTTATGCATCAACGTTTTGTGTTTCACTGGATCAAAAGTCTTTGAAAAGCCCATACAGACAACATCTACTACATGGCCTAGTTTAAAGCTTACCTAGTCACATAAACTGATCAGATTAGTTTACAGGACCAATCCCTCTTAAACCCATCTTGATACTGGGTCATGAGATTATCCTTTTTGAGATACTCCATTACATCTTTGGAAACTCTCAAGGATTTTAATCACAGTAGAGGTTAAATTTACTTACCTGAAATCTCCAGGCTCTGTTTTGTTCTTTTTTTTTGAATATTGGCATAACATTTGCTATGTGCCAGTCCTGTGGTACACTAATATGACAGGGTTTGGCTCACCTAAATTTAGGTGCTCAGGTTAAATAACCAGAAAAAGCAATTGAAAAAACCTGGCACACTGTATAGGAAAAATGATGATCCAACAGACGTTAACTCAATACTATCAGTTTTTTACTGACTTATTTAGGTCTTCACCGAGGGATTCCGGAGTTTCATAACAACATATGAAAAGATGAACACAAAAACAAACATAATAAGATACATGTATAACAAAACAAAGCAATCTATATATGATATTTTACAAAATGTCAAGGGTAAACAGTACATACAACTAGGAAGAGGGACACCTCAGTTCTCCTTCGAGTAATGCATGAAATAATTGTCATAAAACTGATGTAAACCAAAGGTGAAAAATATTAGAAATGGGGATATCAAGTTTAGAGTCAGGTCCATGAGATAATCAAATAAGGTTAAACTGAATACGTGAGATGAGACCGGGTTAAGATAATAGAAAGAAAGAATAGTGCATCCTATGGCCACTTCTTTGATGTCTGTACTCAATATGAATAAAGCAATAATGATATCTACCAAATCAGACTGACGGTGTGAATAATCAGCAGATCCTCCTAGATAAGGAGACTAAAATACCTGGGAGAATATATGGGTACAAGTTTCAACTTGTTGACTTATAATACATTGTAATAATCAATGTGTAGTAGTGTGCTTACACACAAGGATATCATTACTGATATCTTTAGAAAAGTCATGTGACAGAAATCATACGAACTATATTGAATTATCGTTTGTGCGTTGTCACACACAAGGATATCAGTACGATATCCATTTTGGCAATGCGCCAATATCGGAGGGAGATTTTTCCATCCAATGCTGAACAATGCCGTCATATTAAGGTGCCAGCGCTATGACAGCAGCACTGGCACAATATTGTATGTTAAAAAGTAATTTATAAACTTTGACTGTGAAATCCCTTCACGATTTCACATGTAAAAGCCACTCCTGCAACTCTGTGCTACATGTCGGCATAGAGCTGCAGGAGCAGATATATAAAGCCTGTTTTTAATGGGTTAATGTTAGTGTGCCACATGGCCCCAGAGAGTGCCTACACTCCCCTGGAGCCATGTAGCTAACAACATTTGTAGCGCTCAGGTTATTTCATTTACTTTGCAGAAGCCGCACACTGTCGGCTCTGCTATATCCATTCATAAAAAGACGCCGGCTCCTGTCATTTGACAGTGCGGCATGAACAATTCCTAAACAGCTCACTGAATAGGTAGCTGTATCAGGTACTAACGCTAAATGCGTTATGTAGATGCCACTATCCAGGGTGCTGAACGGCTTTTATACAGCAGTTCTATGGGCACCGCACCGCCATAGGAGTGCTGTATAACCGTTCAGCACCCTGGAGAGCGGCATCTACATAACGCACTTAGCGTTACCCAAGACCGCAAGGGCACTTGATAAGGTATATCACATGTGTAAAATCACATGAGAAGAACTGTTTGATATGGTAGGTTTTACCATTCATAGGATGTGTGAAGGTTGGACCACTCATCATGTTAGAACATTAAAAAGCTGAGTGCAAAAATTCACATAACAATAACACAAAAATACTCTGCTATAATGAAAAATACAAATTAGCTGCAGGTGCTATCAAAAAAGTGTCATAACAGGGTTATTGGTTTATACTTTTTTTGTAAAAATAGTACATTAAGCTGCTTCACCACAACACAGTAACCCTGACTGAAACAGTCCCTAGCTGATGTATTTAAAACCTGCTTATGCGTGAACATACCTCTAGACAGGGCTCAGGCAGGACTTCATATGATATGGACTGTCTGTGAACTAGCTTTTGTGTGCAAAACTCATAAGGGATGGGTGTGGAACCTCCCTCTTCCTGCAGGGAAGGAATAATACTAGGCGCAGATAAATATGAGTTGTGCACACGATGAACGCAGCTCATATTTATCTGCACCTAGTATTATTCCTGCCCTGCAGGAAGAGGGAGGTTCCCCGCACATCCCTGATGAGTTTTGCACACAAAAGCAAGTTCACAGACAGCCCATGTTAGAACATTTTCTGCATCACATGCATGGAATGTTGCCCATGTGTGGGGTGGCTAAGGTCAATTGGCTAATTGATGGTTTGAGGCTTCCTACGTCAGCACAAATGAATTTTCTCCTCAAGTTACTACTTTTTTTGTGGCATAATAGTACAGGTTTTTGAAATTCCGGAATTGAAGGATAGGAACACCTTAGCAAGGGCCAGTGCCTCTTACTTACATTTACATTGTGGATGAATGTCTGATAAGGATGGTAGGTATTTACAAATGCCTTCCTGCCTGTACTGTCTTGTGTCTTAGGGTCCTCATGTCAAACAGGAGATGCTATGGTGGTGGATAACCTCTATCGATGAATTTCTGGCTCATCCTATTGTGTCTAGTTTGTCATAGAATGGGGTCAGAGACAATGCGGTTCACTATTGTGTGCTGTGACACTGGTAATGACTTTTTGACATGTCGTGGGTGATAACTCGAATAGTGTAAAAGCGAGTTTTTGTCAGTCCATTTGACGTAGATGTATGTGGTTATGTGTCCAGAGTCTAAAAAGACCCAAATGTCAAGGAAATTTATCCTGTGGACGTCAATGTGCATAGTGAATTTGATGTTTGAAGAACAAAGGTTTAAGGCATTGTAAAATAGGGTCAGCTCTTGTTTGTACCCTTTCCAAATCATGAAGACATCGTCGATAAAACGCCGCCAGGAAAGAATATTCTTTTTGTCAATTTAATTTGTATAGACAAACAACTCTTCGAAATGTGCCAAGTACATGTTAGCTTAAGGGGGCGCCACGTTGGATCCCATGGCGGTCCCTTTACGCTGCATATAGAATTAATCTACAAAAAGGAAGAAATTCTTCCTAAGAATATACTCCCTGACAGAAGTTATGTCGCTTATCCATGTTATGTAAATAAAAGCTTATAACCTGATGTTAAATTCATCCATTGGTTGTATAAATTATTCTTTTGAAAGCTGAAACCCTCTAAAATGTGGTTTAGGTTAAGAAAATTAATTGGCATCAATGCAGAAATAGTGATCATTTAATGAACACAGAATGGTCAGATTTTGGCAAGACAAAAGTTTTGTCGCACACACAAATTAATGTGGTTTTCAAACAGAAAAATAACTTAAAGGGAACCTGTCACCTGGATCTAAGCCCCTACACTATCATTACCTGCCCCTGCACCTTCCTAGCTGCTCCCTATCTATCCCTCTCTGAGCTAAATCTGCCCTATAAAACAGCAGAAAAATAACTTATAACTTACAGAAGTCCCTGAGGCTGGGGACTGAAAAGGCGGGCCCAGGGTCCATTCTGCCTTCCTCGATGCAGCAGCACACGCCCCGATGGGCGGCGTTATTCTTTCTTCATCGCCACCTCCTCCATTTGGAATCTCCAAGCGATGGATCTTGGTATTATGTGACTTCATTGATTTTCTTCAAAGTAATGACATGAACATGCATTTTACTTAATTTTTTTTTGGATTGAATAAGCTGGTCTTTTCATATGTTTTGGTTCAAGTGGTTGATGGTGAAATTAAAACAGCGGTGCATAAGAAACCTGTGTCCACAAATAAAACCCTGCATTTTGCCAGTGCGCAACCGCAAAGTACAGAAAGGTCTTTGGAGTACAGTCAATTTCTCAGGTTGAAGAGTATTAATAGCGATGAAAATAAATATTAGGAACAGGCATTTGATCTCTACAAAGATTTTGAAAAGAGAGAATACCCTGAAAAGAGGCAATGGAAAAAGCGAACAGATTTTCACAGAGTTTTTTGATAATGAAGAAAACAATGATGAGACAAAACAGAAGAGATTCATTTTCAGCTTTGAGTTCAGCCCTATGGAAAGTATAATATCTAAGACTATCCATAAGAACTGGTATATAAGAGAGAGTGATGAGGTTTTGCACAAAGTGGCCCTGAAGAAACCATTGGTGACATATAAAAGATGCAAGAATATAAGGGACAAGATTGTAAAAAACAGTGTGACCTCCGGCAAAAATAATTGGTTGGAAAAATTGATCCCAAAAGGGAACCACAAGTGTAGAAGCTGTTTATTTTGCAACTTCCATTTAACAGTTAGTGCAATCAGAATGGGGAACACAGTACACACAGTGAGAGATTTTATCTCCTGTAGGACAAAAAATGTGATGTATGGTTTTTTTTTGTTCATGTAAGTTCTACACTCCCTGACAGAAGTTATGTCGCTTATCCATGTTATGTAAATAAAAGCCTGATGTTAAATTCATCCACTGCTTGAATAACTTACTCTTTTGAAAGCTGAAACCCTCCGAAATTTGGTTTAGGTAAAGAAAATATATTGGCATCAATGCTGAAAAATTGATAATTTAATGAACACAGAATAGTCAGATTTTGGCAAGACAAAAGTTTTGTCACTTGGTCATATAATGCACCCAATCCTAGTTTACATCCTCACCTGTGCTCAGTAAATGATCGGCAAATTAGTGGGTGTGTCTAAAAAGAAACCCGGCACCCCAGACCTTCACTTGAACTGCAACTTGAGCTCTGACAACATGCCAAAAATCCACCCTGCAACAAAAGCCTTGATTATCAAGAGGCTGAAGGCCAGAACCACTGCAAAGGTAGCTGTCACTTTTAATGTGGCTCAGTGTCAAGTACAAAGAATTAAAAAAAAAAGATTTGAAGAGACTGGAGATGTGTTTGACAAGCCCAGGTCCGGCAGACCCCACAAGACAACTGCTCAGGTGGAATGTTTGTTGGTTAGAAAATCCAAAGCAACCCCCTCTTCCACTGCAGCAGAGCTCCAACAGGCCTGGCCACCTCAAGTTCCTGTGTCAACTAGAACAGTTTGTAGGATTCTGTCTCGAAATGGCCTCCATGGTCGAATCAATGCCCAGATGCCAGCACTAAACAAAAGGCAAGTTAAAAACCGTGTGGCATTTGCAAAGTCCCACAGCATGCTAAACAGATGAACTCTGGAAAAGTGGCAGAAGGTGTATTTCTTTGATTATTCTTCAGTAGAATTACAGCACAGCCACTGAAAATACTGCAGGAGACCTACTGGAGCCCGTATGCATCCAAAATATACCCAGAAAACAGTTAAATTTGGTGGTGCAAAGATCATGATCTGGGGTTACATTCAGTATGGGGGTGTGCAAAACATTTGCAAGGTGGAAGGCAATATCAATAGCCTAAAATTTCAAGAATTATTAGCTACCTCTTATATTCCAAATTATTAAAAGTGGTCAAATTCTGCAGCAGGATGGTGCTCCATCTCATTCATCCATCTCTACAACAAAGTTCCTCCAGGCAAAAAAGATCAAAGTGTTTAAGGACTGGCCAGCCCAGTCACCAGACATGAACATCATTGAGCATGTTTGGGGTAGGATGAAAGAGGAAGCTTGGAAGACAACACCAAAGAATCTAGATGAACTCTGGGAGGCATGTAAGACTGCATTCCTTGCTATTCCTGATGACTTCATTAATAAATTGCATGAATCATTGTTGAACCACATGGATGTGGTCCTTCAAGTTCATGGAAATCCCACAACATTTTAAATATGACTAGGGATGAGCGAGTCCTAAATTACTCAGAATCGCTAGACCCGCACGAGTCCGAGCCCAGGACTCGCTACTCGTTGCGAGTCTAGCGAGTCCAATGTTAATGAATAGGGAACCGAGTAATAACGAATAATGCTATTTCCAAATCGCTGATGTGTCTCTGAAAGTGTGCGAGTCCAAACTCGCAGGTTTTTCTCTTATTTGGAGCCGAGCTGCAGGCAGGACACCGTACAGCAACGCACTGGCACAGGAAAAAATTGTTTAGTACGCAGAACCAGGCACTGTTAGGGCTCCTTCACATTTGCGTATGGTAACGCAGCGTATGCTGCGTTCCCATACGCATCCAAACGCATGCGCACTGCGTTCCTATGTTTAACATAGGAACTAGGGATGAGCGAGTCTACTCGCTAGGACTCGTTACTCGGCGATTCTTAAGGGACTCGCTGGACTCGGGAATCGGCGAGTCTTTTAGCGAATACTCGCTCAGTAACGAGTCCAAATCGGGCGTCGCTTTGCGGCCGGCGAGTCGGTGTGCGGCAGGCGGGCTGCTTCGCGGCTGGAGGAGGTAAGGTCAGCTTCGATAGCCCCCCCCCCCGCTTTTCAAGGCCGCCGGGCCCGACAGCACCCCCCCCCCCGGTTCTCAAGGCTGCCTGGACCCGACAGCCGACAGCACCCCCCCTCCCCCCCGGTTCTCAAGGCTGCCTGGACCCGACAGCACCCCCCCCCCCCCCGGTTCTCAAGGCTGCCTGGACCCGACAGCACCCCCACCCCCCCCCCCCCCGCTTCTCAACCAGGGCCGGGGATACCTAACTGCCACCCAGGGGAAGAGGCTCCAGCCAGCCCCTGAGTCCAATGCTCCGAATCCTAGCGAGTCTGCGATTCCGAGTCCTGTATTATCTATTCGGGACTCGCGAATCCATATTCCCTATTCTTTAACATTGGACTCGCTAGACTCGCCACGAGTACCGAGTCCTGGGCTCGGACTCGTGCGGGTCTAGCGATTCCGAGTAATTTAGGACTCGCTCATCCCTAATAGGAACGCATAGTGCCTGCGTTTGGCAGCGTTTGCTGCGTTCGGGTGCGGATGCGGACGATATCTGCTCTCTTCAGGGTCCAGCGTCCGCACCCGGGACGCAGCATGTTGCATTTTTTGGGCGCTCGGGGACCTTGGAAGATCAGCAAGCGTCCCCAAGCGCACAAAACCTGCATTGTCTTCAATGGGTCCGCAGTGTTCTGCGCTTGACAGCGCAGGAGAACGCTGCGGACCCATTGAAAAATCTCCCGGTGGCCGCCGGTGATGTCACAGGAGCTCACCGACGGCCACCGGGAGATCAGCTCAGCCTCTGCTTCTTCTCTTCTTCTTCCCTTCTTCTTGTCTTCTTCCCCGCCGGCGGTAATCTCCTAGTGATGTCGGCGGGGAGAACAGCTGATTTGACAGCTGTTTGAATCTTCCCGCGCCGACATCTCCTCTCGGTGTCGGCGCTGGAAGATTCAAACAGCTGTCAAATCAGCTGTTTTCCCCGCCGACAGTCCCGGAGCTTACCGGCGGCCGGGGGGCGGAGATCTCCGGCGCTGATCTCCGCCCCGGCCCGCCCCCGGACAAAGCCGATTGGCTGGCCGGGCTCCCTAGTGATGTGTCCGCAGGCGGACATTATCCGCTGCGGACACATCAAAAGACCATGCTTTTGACAGCGTTTGTGTCTGCATGCCATCAGCATGCAGACACAAACGCAAATGTGAAGGTAGCCTTAGGCTGTGGTGCTGGCTGCGTGCAAGTTTACAAGTACCGTGCGAGCTGCAGGCAGGACACCGTACAGCAACGCACTGGCACAGGAAAAAATTGTTTAGTACGCAGAACCAGGCACTGTTAGGCTGCGGTGCTGGCTGCGTGCAAGTTTACAAGTACCGTGCGAGCTGCAGGCAGGACACCGTACAGCAACGCACTGGCACAGGAAATGTTTTGTGGAAAAATGGCACCAAAATTATTTGGTAGACTAGTGCCAAAAATAAGAAAAAGCTTAGGATTACAGCTCTGCGGAAAGCTGGGTGAACTAAGCTCTGAGGATGGTGCTGGATTCACTGTAAGGCTGCTCCTATCTCCCCTTCCTTACAGTCCTGTACAGCAATCCTCCGTCCTGGTAGTTCTGAAAAGAACTTTTGGGTTATGTGTGAGGAATCTTGACTCCTACACTCCGTCCTGTTAGTTCTGAAAAGAACTTTTGGGTTATATGTGACTCCTACACTGCCTAACTGTCCCTAGATCTGCTCCAAGTCTCCCTGCACTAGGTCAGCTCTTCTCAGGAATGTGCCCAAAATGGCGGGGGCAAGCCTTATATACTGCCTTGCCTGTCATAGATGACATAGGCATCACGATGGACAGCAGCCAATCATAGTCCTGACACAACCAAAGCTGCTATGGCATTACTGACTATGATTGGCTAAGATGCTTGTCCTTCTTCACAAGTTTTCTGACCTAACACGCAATGCTGACTAGTAACATAAAAGATTCTGGATTCGCGAGTCCCGAATAGAGAATACAGGACTCGGAATCGCAGACTCGCTAGGATTCGGACTCGTAGACTCGCTCAGACTCGCTGCTGTTTGGGGAGATTCAAGCTATATAGCGATGTGATAGAGCGAGTCTAGCGAGTCTAGCGAGTGAGATAAAGTAAACTCTGACAAAACTAAGATTGCCATTGACTTGCATTGGACTCGTTACTGAGCGAGTATTCGCTAAAAGACTCGCCGATTACCGAGTCCAGCGAGTCCCTTAAGAATCACCGAGTAACGAGTCCTAGCGAGTAGACTCGCTCATCCCTAAATATGACTCTAATAGCACCACAACTTCATTCACCAATGTTATGCAACATATATTTGTATTTTAAGTTAATTTTTTGCTTGAATATCACATTACTTTCTGTGGGCGACAAAACTTTGTCTTGCCAAAATCTGACCATTCTGTGTTCATTAAATGATCAATATTTCAGCATTGATGCCAATTTATTTTCTTAACCTAAACCACATTTCAGAGGGTTTCAGCTTTCAAAAGAGTAATTTATACAACCAATGGATAAATTTAACATCAGGTTTTAAGCTTTTAGCTACATAACATGGATAAGTGACATAACTTCTGTCAAGGAGTGCATTATATTGGAAAAACCATAAGACCCTTACTTGTAAGATTCAGGGAACACTTTAATTCAATCACAGATGGAAAGGGGGCAAAAAAATTAATAGAACATATACAGACCTTTCATCTGGCAAATGGAGAAACCCTGAGATTTGCTGGGTTAGAAAAGGTTTCTGTGCCTGACCGTGGGGGAGAATTGTATAGGTTACTGTTGCAAAGTGAAGCTCACTGGATAATAAACACCAACATACATTGTTTTTAATGATAAGAATGACCTATCTTTTCTTTTCAAAATTCTTTTTATTATTTTTTTTTTTTTGCAAAGAAAACAATAGCATCTATACAAAATAGATAGTACAAGATAAACTGGATAAACAGTACAATATGAACAGAGTGATAGAGTTCAATTTCAATTTCAAGAGAATACAAGTTACGATGTATTTGTTATATTCAGTATGATAACCAGCCAAACGGGTATCAGAAAAAACATTATGGCTATATATGTTAATATGATATTAGGGAGCAATAGTTTATCAGCCAGTGTGTCTTGAGAGCGTTTGAACATAAGATACTGTTTGCTTTGTCAAGGAGTGTATATCTTTGCATCGTAGCTACTCCATTCATAGAGATCTATCAGACCTGGCTAAAAAATTAACATTGAAGAAGAAGCTAATTTATGTAAGTAAAACAGGTCCGAAAAAGAACAGAGAGAAAGAATAGATAGTGGGGTAAGAGGTGGGAGGGGAAAGAGGGGAGGGGTGTAGCAGGCACTGTTATTTGATATAGTAAAAGATGTTTGAGTAATTCTCTATTTTACTTTATTAATATAAGACAGCCATGGTCGCCAGATAAGTAGGTTAGTTGATGTGGTGTTATTCACTGATGCCACTATCTCAGCCACGTGATATAAAGAATGGATTCTCTCTTTCAGTTGGGACAGCACGGGAGTGTCATGGGTTTTCCAATATAAAGGTATTAATAGCTTTGCTGCATTTAATATATGTTGTGCTAGGGTTGAGGATGTTTTGTGGTTGGGCCATATTGGGAAGTGCAACAAAGCCTCTTCTGGTCTTAGTTGAGTCGGCCTACTAGTAATTGCCTCAATGAGATTTTCCACTCGCTTCCAAAACTTCATTAGTGTCGGGCAGCTCCACCACATATGTAAGTAAGTAGCTTCCGAAGCTCCGCATCTCCAGCATTCAGATGGGTGTTTAGTGTCCCACCTCCTGATTTGGTCCGGGGTATGATACCATCTAGTGATTAGCTTATATGAGGATTCCTGAGCTTTTACGCACTGAGTTGGACCATGTGAGTGGCTATAAATGTAGCGAATCTGTGAGAGCGTAAATTTATATCCCAGGTCTCTTTCCAGTGTGCTATATATGCTCTCTTGGGGTTGGTTTCGGTAATCAATAATGATTGGTAAATTTTGGAGAATATTTGTTTCGGTTTTGCCACCGCAGCACAGAGCTTCTCGAACTCAGTCAATCCTCTGGTAAGGTCTGATTTCTTCAGAAGCGGGTGGAGAATGTGTCTAAGTGCGTTGTATTGTAAGAAGTTCAGGTTAGATAGTCCAGGTACCGTTTGTAAGTCAGTGAGGGACCTAATGACTCCATCATGATGTAGTTGGTCTATTGGGCATGTATACCGTCTTTCATGTATTCTCACGCACGCCTCTCGTATCGTCTCTTGGTGTGCGAGTATATCACTAATATTGGCTAATGGGGTTAGTGGTGGCATCAAGGTTTTCCCAACTTGTCTCCATATCTTTAGTGTGGACTTGGTAAAAGGATTTAGTAAAGTTACATTTTGTTTCATATTGGAATGTACTAGTAAGAGTGACCTGAGATTATATGGTGCCATGGCGTTTTCAACTTTCAGCCATTGTTTATCACTATTTCCTCTTATTATGTCTATTGTTCTAGATAGTTGTGCTGCTCTATAATATAATTTAATATCCGGGGCCCCCATGCCACCAAGGTGTCTTGGGAGTGATAACGTACGGTGCGATATACGTGGTTTTCTGCTTTTCCATATGTATCTAGTAAAAAGTGCATTCACTTTGGTAAAATAGCTAGTCGGGATTTCTATTGGCAACATTTGGAAGAGATAGTTGAATTTAGGTAGTATCAAACATTTTAGCATATTCTTCCTCCCATCCAAGAGAGATATGAGTCTCTCCAATTTTGTATTAGTGTTGTCGTAGAAGCAAGGAGGGGAAGAACATTTAATGTAAATAAGTCGCGGTGATTCCACTAATTTTCACACCCAGATAGGTGATATATTGTTTGCGCCAAGAGAGGGGGTATAGGGTTTTTAACTTTTGGAGGGTTAGTGGTTTGATCTGTATCCCCAAAGCTTCAGATTTAGAGACATTTATTTTAAAATTGGACAGGCTGCCATATTGATCCATAAGTTTCATCAGAGCACGGAGTCCCTCTCGGGGTTTGTAAGGAATATTAATAGGTCATCAGCGAATGCTGCTGTTTTAAATTGCTCTCCATCTATCGCAATGCCCTCTATGTTATAATTATGCTGAATTGCCATCAGGAGAGGCTCCATTGCCAACACGAACAATAGTGGAGACAACGGGCAGCCTTGTCTGGTTCCGTTACCTATGGTAAATGGTGATGTTACAGAGTCATTAATCTTTATTCGTGCTGTGGGGTGTCGATACATTGCCATGATAGATACGATTAAGGCTGTGGGGATTTTGAATCTCAGTAGGACCTCTTTTAAGAAGGTCCAGTCCACTCTGTCAAACGCCTTCTCCGCATCAGTTCCTAAAAGGACCAGTGGGAGATTGCGCATTTTCGCATATTGTATTAAATGAAGGACTTTATATGCGTTATCTTTCCCCTCCCTGCCCCTAACGAAGCCTGTTTGATTCGTTGATATCAAATGTGGTAAAAATGTCGCCAACCTGTGAGCAATCATTCCAGCCAATAGTTTTAAGTCTACATTCAATAAAGATATGGGCCTGTAATTACTGCACAGAGTTGGGTCCTTTCCCTCTTTGTGGATCAGCGAGATCTTAGCTTCAAGCATCTGACTGGGTAGCGGTTGGCCTGTAAGCGTTGCGTTGCATAATGTCAGTAGGTGTGGAAGGAGCAGAGAGGGAAAAGTTTTATAGTATAAAGCAGAAAACCCATCAGGGCCAGGTGCCTTGCCCTTAGGACAGCGTGACAGAGTGGACTGGAGTTCCTGGAGTGTGAAAGGTTGTAGCAGTGTGCGTTGATTTGTTTCCGAGAGGGTCGGGAGTTGCAGGCCCTTCAGAAAGTCCTCCGCTTTCCGGCTCCTCTGGCAAACAGTTTCAGCAGAATCGTTAGGGCGTAAATTATATAATCGTGTATAGTAGTCAAGGAAAGCCCGCTCAATGTGCTCCTGATCTTGTGATTCTACCCCTTTTTCATTTTTGATCGAATATATTTGCGTGCGCATTTGTCGTTTACGTAGGTAGGAGAGCATGAATTTGGAGGCTTTATCTCCGTGTGCATACATTTTACTTTTCCATTTTCTATATTGTTTCGCTGATGCTGTGTTAATTACATTTTTCAGTTGCATACGTTTAGACGTCAGCAGAGATATTATGTTTGGATCTTGGGTGTTTTTTGTGTTGAAGTTCCAAGTCTGCAATCTCATCATATAGTTGTTGGGTTTCTGAGTGTCGTTTCTTATTAAGATAAGACGCCACTGAGATCAATTCCCCTCTTATTACAGACTTGTGTGCTTCCCACAAGAATTGTATGGGCATACCGGTTGTTTGATTTTCTTTAAAGTACTGTTGGAGTTTTTCTGTAAGGCGTTTTTTCAGATCAGGGGAGTCTAGTATCGTTTCGTTTATTTGCCAAGATTTGTGTGTTGAATGGCGTTTAAGGGTAGATATTGACGTTAAAACTGCCGAATGGTCTGAGAAGATACTAGTTTTAATCATGGACGATTGTATGTCAGGCAACATTCTCCTTGACACTAGTATATAATCCAATCTATGGTAAGACTTATGTGGGTTGGAATAATACGTGTAATCCCGTGTTGACGGATTCATGTATCGCCAGGAATCCACTAATTGCATGGATTGTAAGCATGCACGTATTCTGGACAAGTCTTTACCTGAGATGGAACTCTTTTGTTTGGTGGTGTCTAGTGAAGGCTCTAATGCAATATTCAGGTCGCCACCTATGATTACTTGTCCTTCTCTAAATCTTTCTACCTTTTTCATTGTGGTAAAAATCCATGTCAGTGTTTTTTTGTTCGGAGCATAGAGGCTACCCAGGGTCGTTAGTGTGCCCTGTAGAAGGCCCTTAATCAAGATGTATCTGCCTTGTGGGTCTATTAAAGACTCTCTTAATTGGAATTGTATGTTTTTCTTGAACGCTATTGAAGCCCCTTTTGCTCCGGTTTGGGGTGATGTAGCATGGTACCATCTATCAAATACTGATTTCTCAAAGTTTGGGATTTTATTTGGTTTAAAGTGGGTTTCTTGGGCAAATAGAACATCAGTCCCTTGCTTCTTAAGAGCATGTAGTGTTGGGTGTCTGGTGCCGGGTGAATTAAGTCCGTGTGCATTGAGAGATGTAAAGTTAATACTTTACCATCAGCCATGGTCTTTAAGGTTACTTGCTCGTTGGTTAGTGCCTTGAGAGAAGTATCGATCGTGCCTGGTGAGGAGAGGAGAAGTAGGGTCGAAGGGAGAGGAGGAAGACGGGGAGGAAGACAGTGGTGTGTTAAAGAGAGAGAGGAAGAAAAATATAGTGAACATTAATAAATCAAAAAACAATAATTTTCTAGGATTAACATTTCCCATTAAAATGAACATCTGAGTCTTGATTCGCCAGTCCAGAGGGGGCGGTCCCTCAATTGTTATTTAGATTCCGTAACCGTACACAAACATAAAATATCATCTATCGTATTCTGTGTTCTCTAGTATTAACATCACAGGCTCAGCAGGCTTAGTGGGTTCATTATCGGTATAAGAGCTATGTGCATCACATTCAAATAGATTAGGATGAGTGTATAGTGGGGTGTAGGAAGATGGGGGGGATGAGGGAAAGGTATGTGGACAGGTAGGACTTAAGTGGAGAAAAGATAGCGGCAGTTGAAGTGGTGTTAGCTTGGATTTTGGTAATAGGTGAATAGGGGCGAGGATGGGAAGAAGGGATGTAGAGGCGTTAGATGTAATGAACATGTAGAGTCTTTACTAAATAATCTCTGATCAGCTATCTAATTTATTAGTCTAGTATTGCCTGCTAGAGCCTGTTTTAGTGGTATTTATATGCTAAACAACATGTAAAGATTAACGTTTAAGTATATACTTATGATCGTATTGAGAAGGTGTGATCAACATCATTGAATGCATTTGCTCAGGAGAAGTTATATTTCATGGACAAATGCGAGGGTAATCCATAAACAGTTATGGAGAATGAAGAGAGAAAAATTAGAGGAGGAGGAAAAAAAAAGAAGGATAAACTAAATTTTCGCAGGTGGCATAGTCTGGGCCTTTCGACGCTGGTGACTTCGCTGTTCTTCTTTTGGCACGTTGGGATTTCGGAGTCATCACTTGTTGCCAGGGTGGCGGAGTTGGAAACGCCTGTAGTAGTGATGCAGCGTGGAATGTTTCTAAGTCCGGATAGGTTTCTAGGACGATTTCTAGAGAGGCGCATGCTGCTTTTATGTCTGCCGAAGATCTGGCTATTATAGGTCTCTCTCCGGCCGTGATGTGGATGCTGAATGGGAAGAGCCAACGAAACCTGTGGCCTGTAGCTAGAACTGCTTCTGTGAAAGGCTTCAGGAGGCGTCGTTTTCTCAGGGTTATTGCCGATAGATCTTGGAATAAAAGGATTTTGGAATCCGCATAGGTGAGATCTCCAGCTTCTCTAGCTCTGCGCATCACTAGATATTTCTTTCGATAGTCCAGGAATCTACATAGTACATCCCGAGGGGTGTCCCCAGGTGTTGGTTTGGGGCGGAGTGTACGGTGTACTCGGACCAGTTCAATGTCTTGTGGATCTTCCTCCTTCAATACTGATTTAAATATTTCTAATGTAGCTTTGCCTAAGGCTTCAAATGCCACTGTTTCAGGGAGGCCTTTAATTCGGATGTTGTTGCGGCGCTCCCTGTTCTCGTGATCTTCGAGTGTGGCGTGAACCTGGTGGAGTTGCTGTTCGTGGGTCGCCAGGCAATCTAGTATGGAATTGGTATGCTGGATTAGTGGTCTCTGGGTGTTTTCCAGGGATTCAATCCTGTAGCCTTGGAGGGCTAGGTCTTGTTTAATGTCTGCTAAGTCTCGCCCTATAGGTTCCAGAGCTTTAGTTAGTATTCTTTTCAAAAATGACCTAGAGACTACAGAGTCTTTTGTTTTGGTGCTTGTGTCAGATTCGTACTCCATATCTGAATCCGAGTCGTCAGCATTTGAGAGTGCGGAATGTTTGCTTAATTTCTGGGCGTCTGAAGATTCACTTTGTTTGCGCAAAAATTGATCCACATCTGTGACCATTTTAGATGTTTTAGGTATAGTTTTAGGGGTTTTTGTAGTTGTCTTCCCCATGTTGTGGCTAGGTATTGTGTACGGTATTAAGCCTTGTGTCTCTCGAGCTCCACGCCCCCTATTGGCTGTCTAGCAGGTCAGCATGCCAGTGTGTGGAGTAGGGACAGTAATGTTAACCGAAGACAAAAGTTTCTTTGGAGATCCTACTGGAGCTTAGGTGGACCGCTCCAGATGTAGGAGAATCAGGCTGGATTGGGATTATGCCCACAGTGTGGAAACGTTGAGGTTCTTAATTGTTTCAGAGGTTTATTCCCACCCTCTTTTAAGTTGTTTTTGTAGCCTGTGGGGTTAGGTTTTCCACTATATCAGCTTGTGGTATGTGTAGGTGCTCCTTATGTGTGGTCTTGGGGCCTTAATTGATCTCCCACAAGGGCAGGGGTGTCTCTGCGGTGTTAGTGATCTCAGGCTGGGACACCAGACAGTCACTCCGCACACTGGTTATTATCTTGTTCACCCCCAAGTCTGTGTTGTTGGTTACACAATGTGTGTGGAGCTCCACACCTGCCTGTAATGGCTGCCCGGCTCAGGATGGGGGGTGGTCACCCTCTCTTCCCTCACAGTCTTATGGGTATCAACTGCGGTTGGCGTTTCCCGCAGGACGGGACCTCTCAGCTCTCTGTGCCCGTCCGCTCAGCTCGTCCCCCCGGGGCCCCGCTGTCACCTGGTGTTAGCGGCGGGGATCTAGCAGCGGCTCTTCCGGCGTCTCTCCCAGCCCGCACGTGTCCCTCCACCTCTCCGTTTTACCTTCACGCGGTGTGGAGCGCAGTCTCTTCAGCCGCGTCGGGCAGACAGCCTGAGAAACAGGGAACCGGTAGCAGACGTCCTCGTGGAGGAGGCTGGTAAGCTGGGGATATCCAGGCTCTCGTGCCTCGGGTCCTGGGGGTCTGGTGCGTCCCGTCCGTGGGTGAGTGATTATGACCCTCCGGGGCTCAATCTCCTCCTTTTTCACTTCTCAACCGGGTCTGCTATGTGGGGATGGTGTTTTAGGGCAGATTCCCGGTGTCTCCTGTGTAGGATGCCGCGGATCCTAATCTCTTCAGCTGGAGCTGTATATCACACAGCCTCCTAGGTCCGCGGCCATCTTGGATCTCCGATAAGAATGACCTATCAATATTCCTTTAAAAAAGTTTTCTTGTTGATATTTTGAATAGTATTGTACTATTTTTCTGGTAATTATATGTCATATATGCTTGTATTTGAAAAAAGAAAAAGAGTTGTAATTGTGTTTTTAATTACTTGATAGCTAATGACTTTGCCGGCTCGTTAAAAGTAGCTGCTGGACGTTGGGTAAGTAGGCAGGATCGGTTGAAGAGCCACAGTGCTTGAAACAGTCTGCGGTCCCATACACTGCACCTCTCCCTGATGTGTTTTTACAGTTAAGGCTGGAAACACACTGGCGTGTAAAAAAAATGGTCCCATTGATGTATCCAAGAGTGGGACAAGTGTCGTCTGAGTTTTGGTCCGTTTTGCATCCAACTGCAATGTGACTATCCGACATTTTTCTCAGATCACATCCGAGTGATGTCCGTGTGCAATCCATTTTTTCTCGGCAGCTATTTACGGTATAATCATTTACAGGAACATTCTACAGTGCTCTCAGCTACAGAATGATAATGTATCAGTGAAAAAAACATGCCTAACTCAGATGGTCAATGTGTGGTGCGACTGCGATCCGTGAATTTTGTAGGACCCTTAGATGTGCATTGGCGAGTCTCGAGCATGAATCACATATTGTCGCTGCATGCTGCAACTGCTTTCTCATTCGTCTCTTGGACGAGAAAGAACTCCCGCGCTGCCACCAAGAGTCACCAGGAAACAAAGAGTTAACTGGGCAGATTTTTCTTTTATTCTATCCTACGCGTTTCAGAGCCTCTATCCAAGCTCCTTCCTCAGGGAACATCGATGTTCCCTGAGGAAGGAGCTCGCATAATGGCTCTGAAACGCGTAGGATAGAATAAAAGAAAAATCTGCCCAGTTAACTCTTTGTTTCCTGGTGATTCTTGGTGGCAGCGCGGGCATCCCGGCATTTTGTCCCATTACAGCATTCCTGTTTCCACGTTTATCGTGAAGGTGCGGCCCTGCAGCAGCCATTCTACAAGCCATCTTACAGGCGATTATACCGGTTGTGGGTGACACAACCGAACCAGGTGAGCAGTTCCTGATATATACCGCTATAACCCTTTGTAAAAAGGATAAGACCCTATGCGCATTTATCTCACGTTTACAGGTTGAGAAAGAACTCCCGACACACGCAAATGTACTCTCTGACACTGAGTAACATTGGTCCGACTGCAATGCAAGAAAAACTAGCATTGCAGTCGTCCAAGTTGCACGCCAGTGTGTCCATACCCTAAAAATAAAAGTTGGACATAATGAAGTACCAGGAGAACCGCATAGTTTTCTTCTTGATTTTTCATTTTTTGGTTATCCTTCCCCTTCTAACAAGAGCCATAACATTTTTAATCTTTCTGTCAAAATAGGCTGTGTGAGGGCTTATTCATTGAGTTACAAGATGCAAAAATAGTGCACTTTTCTCGTTGTGCAAGATGACAGCAAGCCAGGATAGTTATTATTCTGTAATCTTCTTTATTAATCAAATGGCTTCACAACATGTTTAACGCCTTCAGGTGGAGTGATGAAGGTGTTATTCCTTAAAACATGTTGCTGTGATCTTGCTTCCTGAAAAAACAAACTATTTTTGCATCTTGTATCCTTGGTTCCCTTTTGGGTAAGAGGTGGGTGCTGCAGATATCAGTTTGCTAAAAGTTCTCAAGGACCTGCGGTGATGTCACATACCATGTCAGCTCGTCCACCAGAGACCCGTGCGGTGTGTGGTATATGCCGTAGACTTAATCCGTCGTTGTGCAGTGGTGTGCAACCATACAAGGTTAGTAATCTTCCATCCCCTGCCCCTCTCCTCTCAAAGAACACTGGGTACACATAGGAGTCCCTCTTTACTCTTTCTGTTTTACATATTTATTGAGTTGACCTCTTAAATGAAATCGTTCGCTTTGCTATATTTGTTTTTTCACTGGAAAACGGAAAAAAAATCCAAGTGTGTTTAAATTTCAAAAAAATGCAATGGATTTTTTTATTTATCATGTACACTTCATGGTAAAACTGACCTTTCAGTAACATTTCCCAGTACGGTACGAGTTCGTTGATACCAAACATGTATTTTTTTTTTCTTATTTTAGTGATAAAAAAAAAATTGTGAAATTTGTTAAAAACATATTTAGCATTTTTAGCCATATTCTCTTTTTTCGGGACCTGTTTCTATATTTGAGCTTATTTTTTGTGTCCTGAGCTGACATTTTTAAATATTTCATTGTGATAAATATTCAATGTTTTGATTGCATCTTAAGGCATTTTATTGCAATATTGCGCTTACAAAAAAAAACATATTTCTGGCAATTTTAATTTTTTTCTCCATTACATAGTTTACCGATCAGATAATTTATTTTATATTTTGATAAATTGAACATTTCAGAATGTGGCGACAACAAACATACATTTTCAATGGGGCAAAAGAGGGGTGATTTAAATTTCTGTGTTTTGCTTATTTTTGAATGTTTTAAAAACTTTTATTAAAAAAAAAAGTATTTTTATTAGTTTACCAGCCACTGTCCGATCGCTTGTGCTGTACAGAGTCATACATCAGCACAATCGTGTATAGCAGTAATGATCATCTTCTGTGTGCGTTGGTACTCACAGTATTCACAGGAAGTTCATCATGACAGAAACAGGATCC
Organism: Allobates femoralis; assembly: GCA_033576535.1. Taxonomy (NCBI): domain Eukaryota; kingdom Metazoa; phylum Chordata; class Amphibia; order Anura; family Aromobatidae; genus Allobates; species Allobates femoralis. Next base: position 149,427,261 of record JARQOC010000011.1, on the reverse strand, counting down.
ATCAGCTTACCCCTGGCTGTCATGAAAACCCATCAGCACCTCACGATCACGTCAATCACATCATGGGGCAGTCGATAGGAGTGGGGAAAGACGCACTCCATTCCGGCAGATGTTATAATACATCGTCAGATTTTGACAGCATGATTTCATTATTTAACAGGCACGGGCAGATCTCCAATCCACCTGCGCCCATTGGCTTCGCATGTCAACTGATCAATCTGTCCCCTAGTTTGTTCACTATGTCTTCAGATATGGATAGTAGCACTTGGTTAGCACTAGAGGGGTTCTATAAGTGTGGACACAGCAGATGCATTGCTTGGAGCTTTGCACAAAAGGGTAATGGGTTTGTGTCATGCAGTAATGGGAATTTTTTTAAATTAAATATATAAACGGCTGCAGCACAAATGTAATTTACCTCATAGAATGCACTGCTTGCAGGATCCAATGCGGGCTGCGCTTCAGGTGAACTAAAAAGAAGAATTTGCAGACACATTTCTGATTCCAGCAGCGCTACCGCAGTTAACATCTCAGCTGTATTGAGATACTTTTCCTCACAACACAGAGGTGACACCTTTGCTCTCTGCTTCGGAGGCATAGAGAAAGTAGTTAACCATTTCGAGACCTAAGACATAAACGTTTGCATAGAAAATCCCAATGGATATTTTGTCTTGGATCCCGTGCCCCGTTGGGTCTTTCTTATTAGGCAGGATATTATTTTACAATATTGATGCTTTTTTCTTTCTTTTTGCTGCCATATTTATGAATATTTGACTTATCTGTATGTTTTACTTATTTGTGCACCTTGTGCACAAATAACTATTATATTTCTGTATTATTTTTGAACAATATTTGTCTTAATTTTTTTTCTTTTTGTATGTGTAATTGTCTTTTCACCTGTGTACTAATTGGAGGGTGTGTACATAAACCGCACCTCCGGGTCTTTTCCTTATAGCCATGATTAAGACCTAAAGCGTTGAATCACGTTGGCTTTTGTACCGTGTACACCACCTTGCCTGTCTTTTTTGAAGTTTTTTACTTGCAATAAAACACTGCATTTCAACAGCGGAGTTCAGTACGCTGAAATTATTTCCTCCATTAATAGCAAGTAGAGCTGTTTTGCTAGAACTTTAAAGATAGTTAATAGAGCTGTTTTGATGAAACCTTTTGGATAGCCAGTAGAGCTGGTATGATAGAACCATAATGATATTTAATAGAGATGTTTTGATGAAACCTTTAGAATAGCCAGTCAAGCTGTTTTAATAGAACCACAAGTATAGCCAGTAGAACTGTTTTAATGGAACATTGTGATAAACAGTGAATCATTCCTTTAATTTTACAAAAAGAAGTATCCAGATTCTTGTTCTTTTTATCCCTGACAATCCTTCCTTTTTTGCATTCTTTAAAGCACAACTCTAGCATGTTTGTTTTTTTCAATTTCAGCACTGGAGTGGTTCTTTAAATGTAAGTCCCTTGCCCCAATATTATACTTACCTGCTGCCATCCTCATCTTTTCCCAGTGTCAGTCCCACCGGTCTACTGTGATTTGTGACCTACCAGTGGCTTCAATGTTTCATACAGCCTGCTGAAGGTCACAAACAAATACCACTCTAGGAGACCTTGTTCTGGCTCTCATAGCATTGCATTAAGAGCATATGATGTAACTCTTGACTACCGACCATCAGAAGTCATAGGCAAAAGACCAGAGTGGGGGCAAAAAACGATAAAGCCACCAGAGACTAAGTGTAATAAAGGGGCAGGGGGTTTATATTTAAAGTGCCATTACAGCATTAAAAAGCTAGAGTGGTGCTTTAAAGATTGACAGGTATTTGTCTGTTTTTCTGGAGATATGTGTAATGAGTACCAATCTTTGATTACATTTATAATCATCACCATCAACCTAGACCATAAATGAGATTTTTCTCATTTTTTACCAAGGCAATTATCTTCTTTGCTACAGTTCTAGTCTCTAGAACACACAATAAATTCACAGAATCATGTTTACTACACGCACATGCTTTTTAGTATGTTTGCTTTTGATGCTTATCCTTCTCTGCTAATCATATTAGAATTAAACATGTCCTTATTTGTATCTAGTAGATGCATTTACAGTTGAAAAATGTTTGGCATTCCTAGCCTGCATTGTGTTTGTACAACTGGCATATTTTATCTGAGCATGCTGAATGGATAATTGTTTGATTCATCGACTTATTGGACTGTGTGAACATCAGAAGCTTTACTGTATAAAAGAGGAAAATCTTTGCAAGGGTATTCATCCTGACAAGTTAACAGCAGTTAACGCCAGACTGAACTCCCTAAATGGAGTGTAGTGAATCAGTATATTGGATATTCTACTGCGAGGTGTAGACATGCAAATAAATATGTTTACTAACCCTTGAAATTGGTAGTCAACAGTAAATAACAAACCTCATTAAAGTCTTTTGGCAGGACAATTTGTAATGGCTTTGCTGTAAATAGTATAAACTATTCTGAAACAATGCACAAGGAAGCATCATAAAATGAAATCCACTGCAGATTTAGATATTTGTATAATACCTAAAATGCATCTTTTGCAGAAATAAATAAGGATGATTAGAGCCTCAGATATATAGGCACAGTGCAGGTATAACCTATTGATTACACCAGTCTAAAATCACTCATTTTAAATTATTAAATGAAAAGTAAAGTTAAAATTTCATTTATATTAATGTATTTTTATGTTAACATTTGTATTATTATAAGAATCTGCTAATACAAATATATATATTATATTCCCGCACTTTAAAGAAACGTATCGGCGAACAACTGTCTGCGACAGACCCTTCCAATAGAGCTAGCCGCAGATAGATGTCAAACCTATCAAACCTATCACGCCATTTTTTGGAAACACACGGGGGAGACACAAGTGCCATGACAGTGACAGGTATTGATCAGGTAAAGGGGGCAGAGAGGGGAGGAGACAATGGGAGACTGGTGTTTGAACGAGAAGCCCACTGGATACTTAAATTACATAGTAGGTCACCAGAGGGATTGAATCTACGCTCAGATTTATATTATTTTTATTAATGTACTTGTAGAGCTGCGACAGATTCTACCTTTATGTGTCGTACAATCCTTCCTCTCCTTTCCCCAACCCCCCAAACCTCCCCCTCCGCCCTCCCCCTGCTGCCACTAACACCTTATGACGCTGACTGTTCCTCTCGCTGTGCCGCTCATTAGGCTTATGAACATTTTTTTTTTGTGCCGCTCATTAGGCTTATGAATTTTTTTTTTTTTTTTTTTAATAGCTTAACAGCGGTCCACAAACGAGAGGGACAGTGATGCTGCGGAAAGATGAGTATTCGGTGATATGCTCTACAGATAGCGCACAGACAGTACACATTGTGACGCATGGATCTCTTTCTGTGGTCTATAGTCTGTGGCTAATTGCACAAATCCGTTACCAACAAATGATATTTTCCTGTTCAGATCATCATTTTTTCCTGATTATATGGTAACGTAGTGAGTTTGATGCCAGGTTATATTGTGGTTCACTTATTTGGACCTGTGATTACCCCGTTGAAATTATGGCATCTATAAGAGTTACTAGTATTGTATATGTTATTTAGTGAAGTGTCCTTACATTTTTATACCACCAGATGGAGCCCAAGTCTTCGGCTCGCACTTATTGTCTTTTACCTTGCACATGTGATTAAGGATTGTTTTATTGTATTTAAAGTTTGGGGGGTTTAGTTTCTGTGAGTTGTTGACAAAGGATGGTATCCGAAACGCGTCCAGCGTAAGGGACCATGCACCCTGTGACACTTGTCAATGATTTTAACTTGCATTAATAAAAAAAAATAAATAAATAAATAAATTAAATGAAGACTGCAGTCCTGTGCTGGAGTTTCCTCATAATAATCACATCACATTGTCCCTCTGCAAAATTACAGGACTACATCGGAGGGGAACTTGGTGGGAGCTAATAAAGTGGATAACGAGGTGTCTCTGTTTATTTTGTATGTAATAAAAGATTTCCCTGTGTTTGTTTTTTTCCCCTTTACTGAAAGTATTGCTAATGGCCGGCTGTCATACTGACGACTGACATTAGCAATATGGCTTGATATCAGCTGCCAAAAAAAAGCTGACTTCAACCTCTTTATTACCCAGTCTGCCACTGCTACACGGCAGCTGAAAGAGTGTGATAACCGCCAGTTTTAGCATCACTCATAGAGACGACAACTCTGGGGCAGTTGCCGGCTGCAATTTTCAGTGTGGGGGGCCCAGAACGCTTGGGCCTCACCACGCTGAGAATTCCAGCCCCCAGCTGTCTGGTTTACCTTTGCTGGCAATAGAAAATATGGCAGAGCCCACGCCAATTTTTTTTTTGTTATTTATTTAAATAACTAAAAAATAAAAAGGTTTCCCTGGATTTTTCATTGTCAATGAAGGTAACACCAGGCAACGGGAGTTGGTAGCCAACTGCTGCTTGGTTTACCTGCGCTGGCAAGACAAAATAAAGCAAACCCCTACACATTTTTTTACCAGGAAATTAAATAGATTGCCAGATTGATGCTGTATTACTAAATTCCCTCCGCAGAACCAGGTTCTTTAACTTAAAATACATTTACTTACATGCATTGGGAGAGAGCATGGTGGGGGAGGGGGGAGAGACAGCCGCCACTCCCAATGCCACAGAGCTGCCCCCATCGTGATGTCACTGCCCTCCTGATACAATAGGGCACACATCTAGTATAAATACATAGGATATATATCCTATCTAATAATTCCCTTAAGCCAGCTTCCGTCACTATGTAACGTTTATGACGTCACATCCGACAGAAGCTGGCTTAGGTACGTTTAACCCTAACTAATATGGCTGCCTTTGTCGGTAGTGGGGACTTTCACTGCCCCCCTACCAATTCTAAGGTGCTGCTCTGCCCCTCCACACTGACCTTATACTTACCACCCATCCGCACAACCGATCGCAGCCATCCTCTTCTGTCCAACGCCTCCGTCTTCCTGCATCTTCCCTCCCGCCGTTCCGCCCACCATCTTCCTTGTCGCCGCCCCGTACATAGCGAAACCAAGATGGCGGCTGGAAAATCTCGCGAGAGTTCCCGGCCGCCATCTTGGTTTCGCCCTGTCCACAGCGGCGACATGCAAGATGGCGGCCGGGAAGTCTCGCCTTGCATCTTTAATGTCGCCACCCAGGACATGGTGACACCAAGATGGCGGCCGGGAAGTATCGCGAGACTTCCCGCCCGCCATCTTGGTTTCGCCCTGTTCAGAGTGGCGACATGCAAGATGCGGGAAGTTAGTATGTCGCTGCCACTCTGTCCCCCCCCCCGGCCTCCACTGACCACTCTAACCCCCCCGGCCTCCGCTGACCACTCTGCCCCCCCCCCGGCCTCCCCTAGCCTCCGCTGACCACTCTGCCCCCACTTGGCCTTCGCTGACCACTCTGCCCCCCCCGGCCTTTGCTGACCACTCTGCCCCCCCAGCCGCCGCTGACCAGTCTGCCCCCCCCGGCCTCCGCTGAACACTCTGCCCCCCCAGCCTCCGCTGACCACTCTGCCCCCCCCGGCCTCCGCTGACCACTCTGCCCCCCCCTGGCCTCCGCTCACCACTCTGCCCCCTCCCCCTGGCCTCTGCTGACAACTCTGCCCCCCCCCCGTCCTCCGCTGACCACTCTGCTTCCCCCCCGGTGCTAACCACTGAGCCACCGTACAGTGCTAACCTCTGAGCCACCGTACTGTACTAACCACTGAGCCACTGTACAGTACTAACCACTGAGCCACCGTACAGTGCTAACCACTGAGCCACCGTACTGTGCTAACCACTGAGCCACTGTACAGTGCTAACCACTAAGCCACCGTACAGTGCTAACCACTGAGCCACCGTACAGTGCTAACCACTGAGCCACCGTACAGTGCTAACCACTGAGCCACCGTACAGTGCTAACCACTGAGCCACCGTACAGTGCTAACCACTGAGCCACCGTACAGTGCTAACCACTGAGCCACTGTACAGTGCTAACCACTGAGCCACCGTACAGTGCTAAACTACTGAGCCACTGTACAGTGCTAACCACTGAGCCACCGTACAGTGCTAACCCCTGAGCCACCGTACAGTGCTAACCCCTGAGCAACCGTACAGTGCTAACCACTGAGCCATTATATACACTGCTAACCACTGAGCCACCATACTGTACTAACCACTGAGCCACCATAAAGTGCTAACCACTGACTCACTGTATACAGTGTTAAACACTCAGCCACCATAGAGTGCTAATCACTCAGCCACCTTGTACTGTGCTAACCAATCAGCCTCCATACAGAGTTAAGCACTCTGCCTCCGTATTGTGCTAACCACTGAGCCACCATACTGTCCTAACCACTGAGCCACCTTTAAGTGCTAAACACTAAGCCACCGTACAATGCTAACCACTGAGCCACCATACTGTCCTAACCACTGAGCCACCTTTAAGTGCTAAACATTAAGCCACCGTACAGTGCTAACCACTGAGCCACCATACAGTGCTAACCACTGAGCCACCTTACAGTGCTAACCACTGAGCCACTGTACAGTGCTAACCACTGAGCCACCGTACAGTGCTAACCAATGAGCCACCATACAGTGCTAACCACTGAGCCACCATACTGTGCTAACCACTGAGCCACCATATACAGTGCCAACCACTGAGGCACCATACAGTGCTAATCACCGAGTCACCGTATACAGTGCTAACCACTTAGCCAGCATACAGTGCTAACCACTGAGCCAGCATACAGTGCTAACCACTGAGCCAGCATACAGGGCTAACCACTGAGCCACCATACTGTGCTAACCACTGAGCCACCATATACAGTGCCAACCACTGAGGCACCATACAGTGCTAATCACCGAGTCACCGTATACAGTGTTAACCACTGAGTCACATTATTGCTCTAATTATTGAGCCACCACATACAGTGCCAACCACTTAGCCACCATAGAGTGCTAACCACTGAGTCACCGTATACAGTGCTAATCACTGAGCCACATTACTGCTCTAATTACACTGGGGAACAATTTGAAAACAAATTTCTGTTGAGTTTGTTTTTTTGAGCTGATTTATACTAAAATTGGCATGCTGATTCCAAAAATGTAGTCAGTTTTTTTCTAGCACGTCAAGTTTTTCCTCCACAACTTACCTGCCAGAGATGCACAATTGCACTGATATCTGTAATAAGACTTGTTATCTGATTACAATTCGATATATATCCTTTAGTGATGAGCGAGTACTAAAATGCTCGGGTGCTCGAAGCTCGGGCCGAGCATCCCAAGATACCCGTGTACTCGGCCCGACACTGAGCCCAATGTTACCCTATGGGAGACCCGAGTATTTTTATGAAATGACTGCCGGCAGCATGTAGAAACCCTAAAAATGTCACAAAAGTCTCAGAAGAGTGCTCAAATGACATGGCAACACCATGGGGAAGACCACTGTAAGCATTTCTCACTCAAAAGTCACAGCTGTTTTACGCCAATTTTACGAAGTCACCAGAAAAGCTTCCAAAATGACACCAAAATGAATATTCAGGGTGGAAATGTTAAGGGCACATACCCAATAGTGAGATATAGCTGCTGTATGTTACTTTTTGTGATTACATGAAAGATTTTACGTCAAAACATTGTGCGGCACTCCGATGTCCCTGAGAAGAGACGTACATGAAGGCCTCTTGACATAATGTACCCATTTTCAGGAAGTGGGTTTATTGTAGTATTTTCCTTTGCCAGGGCAGTCCAAAATTAGGAGGTTCACCAATGCCCCTGGATAGAGACGTGCATGAGGGCCTGTAAACCTGAAGTGCCCATTGTAAGGAAGTGGGTGTATTGTAGTATAGCCCTTTGGCAGGGCAGCCAAAAATTGGGAGGCTCCACATTGTCCCCGGATAGAGACGTGCAGGAGGGCCTGTAAACCTGAAGTGGGTGTATTGGAGTATAGCCCTTTGCCAGGGCAGCCAAAAATTGGGAGGCTCCACATTGTCCCTGGATAGAGACGTGCAGGAGGGCCTGTAAACCTGAAGTGGGTGTATTGGAGTATAGCCCTTTGGCAGGGCAGCCAAAAATTGGGAGGCTTCACATTGTCCCTGGATATAGACGTGCATGAGGGCCTCAAAACATTTTTCCCATTGAAAAGGAGCGGGTATCCTGTCGTTGTAATGCCCATTCAAAAAGAATGGGCGAAAAAATTTACCACTGCGGGTATACCTAAAACAACAGCCTAACTATTGTAACGGTCATGATGGTGGCACATGAGGAGAAGGAGGAGCACTCCAGCGATTAGCCACAGTCCAGAAGTGTGTACCCATGAGTGAGTGTTGGTACGTGGCAAATTCCCATAACAAAATTTAAATTCCGCTGTCATTTGTTGGTGGTGTGGTGAAGTCTGGCCCAATCCAAACCTTGTTCATCTTGATCAGAGTCAGCCTGTCAGCATTTTCAGTTGACAGGCGGGTGCGTTTATCAGTAATGATTCCACCTGCGGCACTGAAAATACGCTCTGACAAAATGCTAGCGGCAGGGCAGGCCAGGACTTCCAAGGCGTAGAGAGCCAATTCATGCCACGTGTCCAGCTTGGAGACCCAGTAATTGTAAGGCACAGAGGAATCTCGCAGTACAGTTGTTCGATCTGCAAGGTACTCCTTCAGCATCTGGCCAAACTTAGCATTTCTTGTGGCACTACCCCGCACCTCAGGGGCTGTGGTACGTGAGGGGCTAAGAAAACTGTCCCACATCGTAAAGACTGTTCCCCTACCACTGGCGGATTGGACTTGTGCCCCTCTCGGCCGTACGCCTTGGTTGTCCACCGATTCCTGACCTATGCCGCTTGCATTTTGTGAGGGGAATGCTTTGCCTACTTCCGTCACTATGGCCTTCTGGAACTGCTGCAGTTTGGCTGACCTCTCCGCCTCAGGAATGAGAGACATAAAGTGATTGTCGGCCAGGATGTTCTGAACACGAGGGTCACGAGCCAGGCAGCTTACCATAAAGTCAACCATGTGCGCCAGACTCTTAACAGCCATCACTTCAGTATCCAGACCAACACGATGACTGAACATGCTGTCCTCCTCCTTCTCCTCCTCCTCCTCATCTACCCTGTCCTCTGGTCAGCCACGCTGAAGCGAGGGTATGACTGGTGTGCATGTCATATCCTCAATTTGGCCAGAGAGTTGCTCCATGTCTTCATCCTCCTCCTCCTCCTCCTTGTCATAGTCCTCCACTGCACGTTGTGATGAGATGAGGCAGGGCTGTGTGTTATCACCCACACCCACTACTGTTTCTTGCTCAAACTCATCGCGCTCTGCCTGAAACGCATCCTCTTTGTTTTTCAGCAGAGACCGTTTTAGAAGGCAGAGTAGCGGTATGGTGACGCTAATAATGGTGTCATCTCCGCTCACCATCTTGGTGGAGTCCTCAAAGTTTTGGAGGATGGTACATAGGTCCGACATCCATCTCCACTCCTCAGGTGTTATGTGTGGAGTTTGACCCATTTCCCGACGGCTTAGGTGATGCAGGTACTCAACAACTGCCCTCTTCTGCTCACATATCCTGACCAACATGTGCAGAGTTGATTTCCAACGCGTGGGGACATCACACACCAGTCTGTGGGCCGGTAGACGCAAATGGCGCTGAAAGCCGGCAAGGCCGGCTGAAGCAGTAGGTGACTTGCGAAAATGTGCAGACAGGCGGCGAACTTTTACCTGCAGATCAGACAGCTCTGGGTATGACTTTATAAACCGCTGAACCAGCAGGTTGAGCACATGGGCAACGCAGGGAACATGCGTCAGCTAGCCTCGCCTCAAAGCTGCCATTGTCACACACAACCTTTCTTGGCTTTAGGTTCAGAGGTGTGAGCCAGTGATCTGCCTGCTGTTTCAGAGCTGTCCACACCTCTTCTGCATTGTGGTGTTTGTCACCTATGCATATTAGCTTCAGCACAGCCTGTTGCCGCTTCGCAGAGGCAGTGCTACAGTGCTTCCAGCTTGGGACTGGTGTGGAGGGTAAAGTGGATGAGGGTGCGCAGGAGGAGGAGGAGGAGGAGGCTGAGGAGCATGACATTCCGGAGCTGTAGAGTCTGGGTGAAACCATGACTGAGGTAGGGCCTGCAATCCTTGGTGTGGGAAGGACGTGTTCCATCCCTCGCTCAGACTGGGTCCCAGCTTCCACAATATTAACCCAGTGTGCCGTCAAGGAGATGTAGCGGCCTTGCCCACAAGCACTTGTCCACGTGTCTGTGGTTAGATGGACTTTGGCTGAAACAGCGTTGTTCAGGGCACGTGTGATGCTTTGTGAAACGTGGTTATGCAATGCGGGGACAGCACATCTGGAGAAATAGTGGCGGCTGGGGACCGAGTAACGTGGGACAGCAGCCACCATCAGGTCGCGGAATGCTTCCGTCTCCACCAGCCGGAAAGGTAACATTTCTAGCGCAAGCAGTCGTGAAATGTGATAATTTAGGACTGTGGCATGTGGGGCGTTGGCAGCGTATTTGCGCCTGCGTTCAAAGGTTTGCTGAATGGATAATTGAACGCTGCGCTGGGACAAGGACGTGCTTGATGGTGGTGTTATTTGTGCGTGGACAACGTCAGGTGCAGGGCCGGAGGCTTGTTCGCGGCCAGCATGGACAGGGGATTGGCTCGCACGCACAACACGCGAAGACGTAGCAGTGACATCAGCAAGCACCCCTCCTCGACTCGGTTGTGCTTCCCACAAAGTCGGGTGCTTGGCTGACATGTGCTTGATCATGCTGGTGGTGGTCAGGCTGCTAGTTTTCATACCCCTGCTGATGCTGGCATGGCAGGTGTTGCAAATGGCCTTTTTAGAGTCATCTGGAGTCAACTTAAAAAACTGCCAGACTCGGGAAGACCTAACATTTGCACAGGCACCTTGTGTCGCGTTGTTGTTCTGGGGATCGGTTGCCTGCCTTCTGCCTGCGGACACCACCCTGCTTCTTACTGCTTGTTGGGATGCTACGCCTCCCTCCCCCTGTGCACTGCTGTCCTCGCTCTGCATATCCTCCTGCCAGGTTGGGTCAGCTACTGGATCATCCTCCACGTCGTCTTCCTCTTCCGCACCCTGATCCTCCTCCTGACTTCCTGGCAATTGTGTCTCATCATCGTCCACCCCTTGTTGAGACACGTTGCCAAGGTTCCCTTCGTGAGAACGTGGCTGCTCAAATATTTGAGCATCTGTAAATACCATCTCATCACCCACTTCAACAGGAGCAGGAGAGAGGCCAGATTCTGCGAATGGATACGTGAACAGCTCTTCCGAGTGTCCTAGTGTGGGATCAGTAATGTCCGTGGACGTGTACTCGGCCTGGTGGTAGGAAGGAGGATCAGGTTGGGAAATGTGCGGTGCAGTATCACGGCTACTGACACTTGACCGTGTGGAAGATAGGGTGTTTGTGGAGGTGCCCATCTGACTTGAAGCATTATCCGCTATCCAAGTAACAACCTGTTGACACTGGTCTTGGTTCAAGGGCAGTGTACTGCTGCGGGCCCCAAGAATTTGGGACAGGACGTGCGAGCTAGTAGATGTGCCACTTTGTTGTTGCGAAAATAGTGCTAGCACACGACCTCGGCCTCTGCCTGCACCACCATCACGTCCAATTCCTTGTCCATTGCCAACGCCCTTGCGCATTTTTCCTGTATACAGCTACAACAGTCTGGTGACTGTTCTGGTCACAGTAAAGCTGGATTTTAGACCCTGCCTGTATACAGCTAGTCAATTTTGACAGTCTGGTGACTGTTCTGGTCACAGGAAAGCTGGATTTTAGACCCTGCCTGTATACAGCTAGTCAATTTTGACAGTCTGGTGACTGTTCTGGTCACAGGAAAGCTGGATTTTAGACCCTGCCTGTATACAGCTAGTCAATTTTGACAGTCTGGTGACTGTTCTGGTCACAGGAAAGCTGGATTTTAGACCCTGCCTGTATACAGCTAGTCAATTTTGACAGTCTGGTGACTGTTCTGGTCACAGGAAAGCTGGATTTTAGACCCTGCCTGTATACAGCTAGTCAATTTTGACAGTCTGGTGACTGTTCTGGTCACAGGAAAGCTGGATTTTAGACCCTGCCTGTATACAGCTAGTCAATTTTGACAGTCTGGTGACTGTTTTGGTCACAGGAAAGCTGGATTTTAGACCCTGCCTGTATACAGCTAGTCAATTTTGACAGTCTGGTGACTGTTTTGGTCACAGGAAAGCTGGATTTTAGACCCTGCCTGTATTCAGCTAGTCAATTTGGACAGTCTGGTGACTGTTCTGGTCACAGGAAAGATGGATTTTAGACCCTGCCTGTATACAGCTAGTCAATTTGGACAGACTGGTGACTGTTCTGGTCACAGGAAAGCTGGATTTTAGACCCTGCCTGTATACAGCTAGTCAATTTTGACAGTCTGGTGACTGTTCTGGTCACAGGAAAGCTGGATTTTAGACCCTGCCTGTATACAGCTAGTCAATTTTGACAGTCTGGTGACTGTTCTGGTCACAAGAAAGCTGGATTTTAGACTCTGCCTGTATACAGCTAGTCAATTTTGACAGTCTGGTGACTGTTCTGGACACAGGAAAGCTGGATTTTAGACCCTGCCTGTATACAGCTAGTCAATTTTGACAGTCTGGTGACTGTTCTGGTCACAGGAAAGCTGGATTTTAGACCCTGCCTGTATACAGCTAGTCAATTTTGACAGTCTGGTGACTGTTCTGGTCACAGGAAAGCTGGATTTTAGACCCTGCCTGTATACAGCTAGTCAATTTTGACAGTCTGGTGACTGTTCTGGTCACAGGAAAGCTGGATTTTAGACCCTGCCTGTATACAGCTAGTCAATTTTAACAGTCTGGTGACTGTTCTGGTCCCAGGAAAGCTGGATTTTAGACCCTGCCTGTATACAGCTAGTCAGCTCCAACAGTCTCCTGAGGACTGTTCTGGTCACTGTAAAGCTTGGACTCCGATCTGGATCACCCTGCCTATATCCTCCTAGATTAGTCCTGAGAAGGACTGTTGTGGTCAGCAGCAGTTTGCAGCCCTGCTCCGGATCTACCTATGAGGGCCGCAAATCTGTCCCTAAGCATCAGCAGACACTCTCCCTACACTCACTGTCTGGATGGCTGTGTGCAGAGCACATCGTGGCCGGGTCTTATAAAGGCTCGGTCACGCTGTGCGGGCCGGCCAATCACTGCAATGCCACAACTAACAGGGCTATGGCATTGCAGTGGTCTGCCAGCCAATCCCTGCATGTGGGCTGGCTCTCTAAAGAGCGCCAACATGCAGGAATGAGGACCACGAGCATAGCACGAGTATCGTGAGATTACTTGGTGCTCGCCGAGTAGCCCGAGTACAGTGATACTCGTGCAAGTACCGAGTAGCACAGAGCATACTCGCTCATCACTAAAATCCTTTGTAAAAAACATGATAGTGTTAAAAAACATATTTGTCATGCCTATTTCTTATATATTTCATTTTTTGTTCATATTTGTACTATTTAAAAAAAACAAAACACTTTTTAGGTACAGTAGTTTACATATTTTTGAGAAGACAAAAATCCTATAGTTCAAAAACTTGACGTGATAGAGAAAAACTGAGATCATTTCTGGATTCAGCATCCAAAAATTAATTAAGAACAGTTGTCTGACCTAACTCCTAAAAAATTGTGTTCCCCAGTGTTATTGAGCCACCATATACAGTGCCAACCACTGAGCCACCATAGAGTGCTAACCACTGAGGCTCCGTAAACAGTGCTAACTATTGAGCCAGCGTATACTGTGCTAACCACTGAGCCCCTGTATACTCTGCTAACCACTTAGCCGCCGTATACTCTGCTTTCCACTGAGCCGCCATAAAGTCTGCTAACCACTGAGCCCCCATATATTCTGCTAACCACTGAGTCACCGTATACTCTGCTAAGTACTCTGCTGCGGGCAGGAGAGGGCTGGGGAACAGTGGCTGGGTGCGGCTAGGAAGGCCTCCTGCCCCCTACTGCCCACACCCGGCCGCTGTTCCCCGGCCCCCTCCTGCCCGCACCCGGTCGCTGTCTCCCTGGCTCCCTCCTGCCCGATTCCGGCCACTGTCCCCCGGCCCCCTCCTGCACGCATACACCCGCTCTTCCTCGGCCCCCTCCTGCCCGCACATGGCCGCTGTTCCCCGGCCCCCTTCTGCCCGCTGTTCCCCGGCCCCCTCCTGCCCACACCCGGCCACTGTCCCCCGGCCTCCTCCTGACCGCACCCGCCTGCTGTCTCCTCCTGGACTCTGCACACTCAAAATGAGAAAATGAAAAGAGAAATATTTCTTTGTGTTGATTTTTTTATTTGTCTAAAGAAAATCTTCCCACGCTTCGGCTCAACATAAGCCTTCCTCAGGGAATTGAGTTAAATTAAATATAATAACAAAAATAAATCACAATTTTTGACAGAAACAAAAATACAGTATTATCAACAAATTAAGAGGACCTTCCAAAGGTGTCTTTCTCCTAAGTGATCGTTTGTGTGTGAATACATATATCGTGCTCACTATTTTTACGGAGTGTGCACGACCGTAGGTGAGTGATGGCGTGCAAGGATGTGATAGTAAGTGAGGGGACAAAGGACTAGAAAAGGGGTATAAGATGAAAGGAGAAGGGGGCTGCAGAAACAAGCAAGGCGTCAGAATGCAAGAAAAGAGAAAAAATGGAGGACAAACCGTATGTAAGGATGAGGAAAGAGGGGCAGTGTATAGAGTATAACAACCAAAATGACTATCTAGTAAGTACCTTAATAACTCAAAGGGTACCTTTACACACGGCTACATTTGTAGCTTGTCACCAGGTAACTTACTGGTTGCAGTGAAATCATGGATACATGATTCCATTTGTACACAGCAACAAGATAGAACCATGTATCCATGATTTCACTGCAACCAGTAAGTTACCTGGTGACAAGCTACAAATGTAGCCGTGTGTAAAGGTACCCAAAGAGTTGGTGTAGGTGGGTACAAAGTGATCCCAGTAGTATTGGTAATCCTATTTTTTGGTATTTTTAAGGATGATTAGGGTTGCTGAATTACAGAAATCTGTAGGAGAATATATATACATACGTATACGTGGCAGAAAGAGGTATCAGATAGCATGGGCTTATTACTACTTGTACACCAATTTTTCACCATTATATAGGTAAAAAAAATATATATCCTGGAGTTGTAGTTATACCAGAGATTAAAGCGTTATCAGGACATATAAGACAAGGAGATGTGGTATATCTGTATATGATGAATTACCTCAAAACTGCTTAGTAAATCAGCCTTTATAAAGGGTAGTGCAAGGTGAATAAACTACTCCAAAGATCGCTGAAGAGAGAAAGAAAGAAATTTGCAAAGGAAAAAAGGAATTAAGGTATATGCAGAAAAAAGTTTAAAGGTCACGTACCCTTAAATTGTAAGGAGGCACATGACTCCTGTCCTGTATTGAGTGTGAGGCACCGCCGGCATGATCCGCATGGCCGGGGTACATCACATGTAGGATCAGAGGATGATCCTGTGCACACTGGCCGGTTTTCCTGTGATGGTAATACTGTGGGAACCAACCTGAACACAAGGAGTTCATGAGCCTAATGAGCGGCAGTGAGAGTGAGAGGAGTCCATGAGGAATAGGATGTGATGAGTGAGTGCTGACAACCCGGAACACAGGGAGTTAACCTGAGCTGTGTGGAAGCTGATGATTAGCAGCTGAGGGGGTGTGTCCATGTGGGAGTGGCTGGCACGATAAGAGCCGGCCACCTGAGTGATTGATAGATTCATCATTCTGGAGGCTGAGATTGATCCTGGAAGCTGAGAGTGATTGAGATGGAAGCTGAGACCAGCCTGAGTGCAGAGCAGTCCAAGGCTCTGTGTGCATGACATGATGGGAGCATGCTAGCTCCATGCCGGTGCCGAGGTCCGTGGTCGTGTCCGCACCTAGAGGGGGAAGCCATGGTTGACCCGTGGACGCTAGACCGGGCGTGGGGTGAAACACGCCCGGGAAAGGAGCCTGTGGGGATGCCTGGTGGAACCTGTGACCCAGGTAGCGAGACCCGGATCCGTGCCCGGTAAGAAAGCAGTTCCCGAGCGATAGTGTGAACTGTGCACCTGGTGTGCGTAAATCATGTTAGGCGAGTATAGACCGCCCTTGGGACCGACTCAGTGGAGTCCGTTAAAGGTCCTGATGAACCGGAATGTATGTAGCCCGTGGAGGCAATTGTATGTAGTGTGCCAGGCGGGCATATACCGCCTTTGGGTCCGAGTCAGAGTACTCAGTTAAGGGACCCGATGAACTATGTGTATGAGGGCGTAAGTAATGGCCCTGAATGAGAGATGATGACCTATGTAAGACCCATGTATAATAATGTGGAGAGACAGTGACCCAGCTGGTATGGATGATGTTGGAGGCGTTCCGTCCTTGGGACGAGAGGGAGGCTTGCCCTGCTGCTTGCAGAGGGTACCCGTCCCTCAACCACGACCTCTAATGGGGTGAGTGTGCCTGTGGTGCCAGAGACAGGGGTAAGAGGGCTCCAGTAGGTAACGGATGTAGAGGTTCCCGTGCCCTATGGTTTGCCAATCCCTGTAATGGGCCATGGAGGGGCCACAGTCCATGGATGTGGGCTGTGAGCAGGTGTGTGATCCATGGACGTTTGAATGATGGATCACATACGGTATGTAAGGACCCGGTCAGGCAGGATTCCTGACTACGGGTGAATGTATATCATCATGCTGGGGTGACTAAAGCCAGGCGGCAGGTACCGCCATTGGGACCCACAGGGCCCGTTGAGGCGTATGTAACGAAGGTCAGAAGCAGGGGTTAGAAGGGCTCCCGTACTGTGTAACGCGTGGTTAGGCCGGAGGCCGCAGCCCCGGGTTACTAGGGTTTGCCAATCCCTGTTATGAACCCGGAAGGGTCATCATCGTAATGTAACTTATGTATAGTGTAAGTAGGCCGGAGGCCGTAGCCACCCGGGAGCTGTTGGTAGAGCTCCAATGGGGACAGAGATGGTTACAGGTCCCGGGTTACTATAAAACGTTATGTGCAATATAAGTGTTATGTGATGTTAAATGTAAATGTATGGTGTATTTATGTAAAGTGTTGTTAATCAATGTGATATGTGTCAAACATGCTACCCGGGTTATGTGATTACTATGTGAAAATAAACGGGTAGACATTGGTAAACTTAAAAACACGTGTTCTTGTCGTTTTGCAAGCGGGTTCCCCGGTTGCTACCTCACATGAGACAAAGTGCAGCAGGCTATTAGAAAATGAGCATGTGAAGGCACATGTGAAAATAGCAGTGTGGCTGGGCTGTGCAGCAGTTACCTTGTGTCCATGGTATTGCAGGGGAGG